>CM053503.1:126140327-126376589 GCA_028627145.1 Eidolon dupreanum | reverse complement strand
GCATTTCACGGGAACTTTATGACAATTCCTGAGACTTAGCTTTGGCCACTGCAAAGTAGAGCAAGGTGAGCCCTGCCCAGCGTTGGGCAGAGCAGGCAATTTGTGTTATTCTGGGATACTCAACAGCTCGTGCTTGGGTCCTGCATGAAATGCTGCTGCCCAAGGGCTCCACTAGTCCATTCAGAACCTTTGAGAATTAGATGGGCACAGCCCCTTCCAGAATCACACTTAGCAGGTGGACTAGGTGCTGAATTTTTTTTCCCCTTTCCCTCTCAGTTGAGAGATTGTGCAGGGCTTAATCTGCACAAAAGTGTGTTGTAACCCTGCTCTCCTCAATGGTCATGCCTCTAATAATTCCCAAAAAGGGCTACAGATAGTGAAGACTTCTTAATCTCAGACCTCAAGAATGTTACAGTCAAGTTGGAAAAACAAAGTGAAAACATGCAGCTAGGCTAAGTAACATTAAAAGAGTTTAATAACACTTTAAGACAAGAGAATAAGACTATATTAGAGTCTTCCAGAGAAACAGAACCAAAGGAGATAAATATCTCTACCTATCTATCTATCATCTATCTATCATTTATCTAATCATCTATCTATCAAGAAATTTATTATAAGAGATTGGCTAATGTGATTATGGAGGCCAAAAGTCCCAAGATCTGCAGGGTAAGTTGGCAAGCTGAGAACTGAGGTGAGCTGATGGTGTAGTTCCTGTCCAAAGGCTGGCAGGCTTAAGACCCAGGAAGAGTCAATGTTTCAGGTCAAGTCAAACACAGGAAAAAGTTAGTGTTCCAGTTAGGAGGCCATCAGGCGGCAAGAATTCTCCATTACTTGGGGGAGGATCAGCTTTTTTTGTTCTATTCAGGCCTTTAACTGATTGCCCATCCACATTAAGAGGACAATCTGCTTTACTCTGTCTACCTATTCAAATGTTAATTTCATCCAAAAATACCCTAACAGAAACAGCCAGAAAAATATTTGCCCAATATCTGGGCTCTTGTGGCCCCACTTCAGCTGACACATAAAATTAACCATCACAAGGACATATCAAAGATTGTGCATAATTAACTGCCCAATGATTATACAGATAACAAATTCTCTGAGATGTCTGAGGGAGGTGAGATAACTTCAGTCTGTCTCTCCTTGGAAGATAGATAGGTGAGCACTGATAAACTTGAGAGCAAGAAAGTGAAAGATAAAGCCCCAACACCTTAACAGGGAGTGTCTAACTGAAACCTGAGCCAGTAAATATTCACTTTCAACCCTTTCCAAAAGATAAAGCCCAAGCTTTATAGTTTAAGTATAAAAGTCTTCACAATTGGAGCCAAATCCAGTCATCTTGGTCTCATTTCTAAGAAGACTCTTTCTCGGCCATTCTATCACTTCTTTCAATCCTTCAGCCAACATTTAATAAGTCCTATTGTATACTAGAAGCTATAGCCAAAATAGTTGATTCCTGCTCCCTCCCACACTCCTTTCCTTTCACTCATGTTCTCTCTTCCTCAAGGCTGGAAATTCTTGATTTCTTTTATGTTTCTCTCTCCCTGGAATGAACTCTCTACTTTTCTCTCAAATCCATATTTATCATGTAACTCTTTCAAGATCCATCTTTACCATTAACTCTCCATTATCTCCATAAACACTTTCTCTTCTGAACATGCCTACAATTATTTTTGGTGCAATTCACTTAAAATAGTGGCAGATCAACTATTTTGTCTTGAACTATTTTAAAAATGTTTTGTCTCTGTTTTTTTAAAAATGTATTTTATGTTTCTTTCATTTATGCAACCGGATTATAAAACATGAGGCCATATTTTGTAGTATTTTGATATCCTTTATGAATGCTTTCAAAATAAGCATGAGATGTTTGCTGCTTATACTCAAAGACTTAGCTAGTGATAATGTAAAAAAGGGGCACGTTATCCCTAGTCATAGGGGTAGGAATACAGATTTGGAGTTGAGACACCTCTCCAACCTGGCAGGGACTGCTTGGGCAGTATCTTCTAAAGAGAATGACAGTCTGTTCAGGTGATCATAATAGTGATTACTAATTTGAATTCCTCTGCAAGAATGAGAAATAAATGAAAGGGAGTGGATAGCAGGGCATATCTTCAGAAAGCAAAGCCTAATTAAAGTTCACTTTGCAGTTCTTTTTAGAAGTAGCAGCTCTTAATTGCAAGAACTATATAAATGAGTTTCCAAATGGGCTTTAGAGCCTTCTAAAAGCTCAAGTATTGAGCAGAATGAAGGGAAGGAAGCACATTATCTTCCTTTTTGTGTACAAGCAAACCACCCAGTTATCTGACATCTTTGTAATTTCACTTAGAGGTCACGGATGATAACTCATTTCCTAATGCTGGACACTTAAGTAGAAGCAGATTACAACACAAGAGCAGCGCAAACCGCATTCCTAATAAAGCCAAGCATCAATTTTTTATTTCCAACCCGATCACTAAACTTTTAACTGAAACTACATGTGATACATTGTAGGTTTCCTTATATGTCAATAAAATTGATTTGAACGAGTCGAATCAAACCTACAATTAGAGTGAAATTGGCAACACTAATATGTGTTAATGATAGACGGGCCACCTAATTTTGAGAAATAGTAATGATTAGGATGCAGCTTTAACCGCATCTGTTGGACTTAGTGAACTTTACTTCTGGTTTGGATAAGGTAACATATGTTTGGGAAAAGAAGCTCTTTCTTTGGGTTATAAACTGAACATTCCATTACTGCTTGAAACTAAACTACTCAATGAATTATTTTCCAGCTAAAACAAGAATGAACTGCCACCTTTAATCTGGTTAGTTGCATTTTCTATACATAATAACTTATACTTACTTTTTATGGATCAAAGCAAGTCATATGGCTGCTCTGGAGGCCAACAGGGGTGGAGACAGTTCTCCAATAAAGAGAAGCGTCACAAGTCACATGGCCAAGCCTAACATTTGTGGACCAGGGATGTAAAATTCTTTCATAGAGAGGGCAAGAACATTTTTGAAATATTATAAAATCTACCATAAAACATGAGTTCGTTTTAGTTCGTTTTCCCTATCCATCTTTCAAAAGCTCTTTAAGAAAAGAATTTCCTCAAGGCTAGAAATTTTTCATTCCTTTTATTTTTCTCTGAGGCATAGTTTTAAGTTCCTTTCCATCCTCTGAGCATACTTCACTTAGCCTACATTGCTGGACGATTAAGCTCCATGATGACAGGGACTGTGTCTGTTTTGTTCTCCACCAGATCCCCAAGGCCAGTACAGAACCTAGCATCGAGGAGGCATTCAGTAAATAGTGAATGAATAAAATGTTCCTTTTGGGTTGTAACCTGATCAATGCAGGTTGTGATGGAAATATCACCACCCTTATTGTATATCTTGTACACCTTATAATGTAGCTTAGAATCATATGTATGGAACCACATGACCCTATGAACTTGTTCTGCTTCCATTGTTGACTAAAACATTTTCTGTAGTTGTTTTTAAACTTTTCCTCCTTGCATATTATTTTATGATTGGGATTTTGATCCTGTATATAGACCTTGACATTAACCTCCTTATAGTAGCATCTTATTCCATTCAGTTTATTATTCCAGCTTGTCACTATTTCCTGTAATCCTGATTTAGTCACCTAGCATATTTAGTGTCCTCATAGGTATCATATGCAATCATGTGCAAATTAGGTGAGTTTACCTTCCACTGCTTTGTTTAAGAAACTAAAAAAAGTGGAACAAGAAACATTTTCCAAGAAATGTTTTGTGGCATATTGTCTGAAATTTCCTTCCAGTCTTCTATCATTGGAAACTTAATGGTCTTGGGGTTGCCTAGATAAGCAGAGCTGCATGAGCCCACAATGCCGTGGGAACCTGACCCTAGGCTCCATAACTTACCAGTATACTACTTAACATGTCTGAACCCTGTTTTCTCTTTGTAAAATGAGGAGTGGTGGGGTTGGAGAGGATAAGCTGGATTCATTACAGTAATGTATGTGAAATGCTTAACTCTGTGTCTGGTTCCTGGTAGGTGCTAGAAACATGTTTCCTTCCTTTTGTGTTCCCTGGGTGTCCTATTTATAGCTCTTCTTGGATTTCTTTTCATCAGGTACAGAATTAGAAGCAAATTTACTGAGTCCCTTGATTCAAGTATAGTCCCCACACCCGGAATACCCACTCTGGATGTTGGAACATAAATGTGACCCTCTGAAGTATCCCTTTTTAGGTAGCCAGGAACCTTGGAAAAGTTTTCAAATGTATGTGTACACACACACACACACACACACACACACACACACACACACACACAGATACATACACATGAACATATATGATCCTAGGAATGTCTTTGAAAACAGCCCCAGAAATTTACTTATGAAAATAACTCTAATGAGACTCTTGGGCTATGCTTTTCTTTTGTTTTCTTTTCCTTTTTTTTTTTTTTTTTTTTTTAAGTCAGATTCTCCTATCTCACTGTATTTTGCTTAGGCACATCCAAGTTAGTTTGAGCTGGCTTAGGGAGGAAAACACAAGAGGTATTCGGGTCTGAAAATCCACAATCTGGAAAATCCACTAGTAGCTAATAAAGAAGAGTTTTGATGAGATAAGAAAGGGCTCTGGGGATTTCACAATGTTTCCCTTCTCTTGATCTTAAGTGTCAATTCATTTTAACCTAAACTTCTGACACATTTTCACTAATGAAATATCTACATGCGTTCAGGCCTACACTGGAGTAGTAAATTTATAGGCTAAACATTATTCTTCACTTTAGCTGGATGTGGAAGTATGCCCAAGTTTTAGTGCATCAAGGACACCGCACTTCACTTTAAGTACCTTTTTATTTGTGCTGGGTTGGTTATTCAGTCATTACCCTAGCTAAAGTCCTTCTCTACTTGGGCTCAAACTCCATAGCTGGGTCTATGTTGGCATAAGGCCCCAATATACAGCTCCAGGCAAAGGTTGAAACATTTCTAGCTGAAAGGAAAGTGCAGGAAATAAGAGGGTTGGGCTGGAGATTACCCAATATGAAGAGTTTAAGCTTGCAGGGAGTCGTGTGGTTGAGAAGGAAAGTAGAATGTGACTGGCTCTGGTCAACTGAGATAAGGGCCTGTTGGAGTGAGGAGTGGTGGATGTGCTCACCAGACAAATACACCTGACCAATGGCCATTAGTTCCAACTGCCTTCAAGTTGTCAGGCCTCAAATCTGTGCTGTTTATCAGCCATTTTCCAATATTTTCTCTATGCCTAGTTTTAGTATATTTCAAAGTTTTCTTTTCTACATTTTACATTTAAGTCGTCTGAGGTAATGGTGAATTTTTTTGAGGGTATTACCATCCCTTTTCTGAAAAAAAAAAAAAAAAACAGAGCAGGAAGAGCTATAGCTATAGATCACATCAAAAAATTCAAGTCAGATTACAGTTGCTCAGAACTGTTGCTTTATTACATGATAGTTGATCTTTGTGAATTTGGAATCCAGGAACTCAAAATTTATGAAATGGAGGCAGAAGTCTCCTCGGTTTGTCATCTCAACCTCATTTAGGGAAGGCATACTATTCCCTGAATGTTAGACACAAAAGTTTACTCAGAAAGTTATTAGTATGCTGATCAAAAGACATCATTGTCTATTCATCAAAATAAGTCTGCAAGCATCACTACTTTTAATAATTTGTAAGATTCTGTCCTTTACTGGGTGTAGTAGTTTTTGTTTTATATTTCTTTTAAAATATTTCTTGTCTATGGCCATGCTACCCTGAACAAGCCTGATCCCGTCTGATCTCGGAAGCTAAGCAATTTCTTAATTTAGACTAGGCTACTCCTCATTAGTCCAAATCACTAAATATTTTATCCTACACTAAAATGTCTATTAAGGGGTTTATAAACAGACAAGATATCTGCAATATGGCCTTTCTATTTAAAGGAATACAATTTCAGTACATGAAAACAGAATAAATATATTTGTTACAGAAATTATTCCTTGAGAATTTAAGAGATTATATTAAGGAAGAGGCAACAAAAATGAGAAAAGTAAAATAGAATGGAAAGTAACCCATGTCGAGGTGGTGAAATAAACCTGCTAGAGAGTTGGTGAGAAACCATATATTATACAGTATTTTGGTAATTTAAGAATGTACCAGTGAAAAGGAAATAAACTACCAGATGAGAATGAGAAGAACAGTATCCTTAATAGTACCGTCAGTTGAAGTGAATTTTAGGGGAAAGTATTTAGTCACATACCTGGCTGTTCCCTGAGATATCACATTGCAGACTCCATTTTCATCTCTAGTGATGGAGTGCAGACGAACATTTTGGATAGTGGCAAGGGATTGAGAGGATTATATAAAGCGGTGCTATTGAAAAGCTCAGTGCAAAGGAGACGTGTTCCAGTTGTCCAGCTTCCATTCTGGAGACTAGAAAAAAGTAAAGATGACTTCATTACCCAAATGCTCAAGTCACTGCAAAATGTTGGCTAGGCTGACAGACATCAACGCCCTCTCTTCCTTGCTGGATGAATAGTGAACCACATGTGATAAAATCAGAACCAGATGTCTCTAAAACTAATGCCTCTGCTCCTCCAGAATGTGTGTGTGTATTTATATATATGAAGACATATACATGGCTGTGGCATAGTACATATGGAAAAACCACCATTTTATCTTTTTATTATGTAAAATTTCAAACGTACACAAAGCAAACAGAATAGTAAAATAAACTTTTATGTACCAATCACTCAGCTTCAATCATTGTCCTTATTCTTGTCCTTCTTGCTTCATATTCATATCTACCTCTACTCATTCTCTATTCCCTATTCAATAATTTTTAAGGTTTTCAAGATAAAATTTACATATATTAAAAAGTTTTAACTGTATAAGTTTAACAAATGGATATATCTGTGCAACCCATAGCATTATTTCATTTTAAGTCCCACGGTTTTCTACAAGGGCCTGAAGCAAGACTGAACTACTTAGATCCCGCTTTAATGTCAGAATGGCTAACTCAATCTCAATGGCTTAGATTACATGACCACGTAGTGGTGGATATATTGAAGGGATGGCAGGGTAGGGAGGGGTAAAATATATATATCTTAAAAATATCTGAGGAGAAAAAAGGTAAGAACGGTACCCTGCAAGTAAAGGAGTTGGACTTGAAATAGTCTATGAAAGAAGATAGTTAAGCCACAAGATAGAGATTTTATAACTTCATGGACTCCATGAGAAAAAAAAAAAAAGACTTCCTACTTTACAGCTTTTAGATGGCAATTAGAGGAATCCAAAAACTGGGCCTAAGATATTACCTTGACCATCATTGTTTTAAGCACTCCACAAGCTGTGGAAAAGGCCTAGAATGGAGCTTTGCTCATGCTTGACATAGAGCTTTCAGCGCGTGTCTCCCCTGCATTCTACATACCAGCTCCTTCGTCATGAGCATCCTGCTTATTCTCAGCATGACCCCATGGCTTAGTCTTGTTGATCATTACTGATATTTCTATTGCCTCTCAAATCTCATAGCATTTGGGAAGAAAAGGCACTTGCTGATGCATAGTCCAGAAGAAGGTCATATGTCCACACTCAGGGTACCTTTTCAAAGTTCCTATGCCCCTTCTCAAAGTTTCTTCTTATACCAACTCCATTTTTAGGACAGTTGTCTAACTTGCAAGACCTACTCTTCTTTTCTACACAGTGCAGCCAAAGCAAACCCCCAGAGGGAATATGTCAATGTACTGCGTTATTACCTGGTGAATTACACTACTCTCAGTTTTTTTCTGGACCCCACCTACATTTGCCAGGTGGTTTCTTCATCTTAGCTCAAAGACTATTTTTGCGATTAGTGCTGTAGCTTGGAACTATACTCAGACATCTATTCCAGATGACTAATCTCAATTGCTAATCTTTAGCTCTTCCCCACTCCCATCTGGTTCTGGATTACCGGCGTGGGCCAAAAACCAGATTCAGCAATAGCCTTTTGCTTGATGGTGGGCAAAGGCAAGAAAGTTTGAGCAAATGACTATGAATTATATAGCAATTTAAGGGCAAGAGACAAGACCATTTTTCTGTTGATAGAATAATTTCAGTTTTTTTCTTTAAGGCATCTGGTTCCCAGGTATGTTGGCCTTCCCCAAAAGGAACATAGTGTGGTAAAGCTTTAATATAATACACCCGATTTTCTTTTTTTATGCACTGAAAGTCAAGTCAAATTCAAAGACCTTATATTTTGTTTTCCTCAAAGTTGTACCTTGCATTGTAGTTTGAGAAAAAATGAGTCTTAACGTATTTGCAAGGGGAATGTGAAGGACCAATATAGATCAATGCGGTGTTAGTTATTTTTTCATTCTTTCTTATAAGCTCATGTATTTGGTTAAGAATATTAGATTTAGCACATAGGTTTAATCACAGCACCTAAGTAGAATTTTGGAAGCTAACCATGAGTAAAAATGAATTTAGAATAGCTTTAGTTTTCTTCAATAAACTCATTTAGCAACTTAAAATTTAAAAATTGACTTAGAGAGTATGTATGTATGCATACATTATATGTAATACATAAGCACACAACTATTCTTAGAAAAATGAGTTCTTTATTTTTGTATTCTTCGAAAAAATTTCCAAGAATTACAGGATTTGGTAAATTGGAGTTTATTCTATCCATATGTTTTTGCTTTTTAGTCTTGATTTTTTTACTTCTCCTTAACCCCATCCCAGTCTTTGACTTTCTAGATAAGAAAATCTCACATTTCTTGGCCTATAACTACATAGAAACTCCTCTAGCCACTTGGCCATTAAAAAAAGAAGTCTGGCCTGTTTCTTTGTTGTTATTCTTTATTACTCTCATTGAGCAATCCTGAGCTTTTATTTGTTCTTAGTCCTCCTTTCCTGCTCCCAGTACTTTAAAAGTACAATCAGATCTTTGCTAAACTTAAAATACATATTTCTTACTACTCAATTGATACTTATCATCTTATATTTTTTTACACTGCTTACATGTTCCTCCATTTTCCCTCTTCAAGGATTGACTTTAATGGTTCTTAAACTTCTTTAGTCTTCATGATATCTCTTTGCCCTCTCCCTAAAAAAAAAAACCAAACCAAACCAAACCAAACAAAAAACAGAACAAAAAAACTAGTGCTCACTGACTACTGGCAGCTTGATTTCTGATGGATTTACTTTATATAAACACACAGTACTAAAGTACTTTTGAATTGTGTGTGAACTCCATGTCCAGATTTAAATAAATAATAAATTTGCCAGCTGTGAGCCTTTAAGGATTGGCTCTGTTTATTCCTTTCTGCAGCTGAGGACCATTGCTGGTTTAGTTTGAATTCATGGGAGCAAATGATCCTTTGAGTGTAAAACTGTATGTCATTTGGAACTGAGTGGCTTTTGTCCACTTCAGGTACAAAAATGCAAAATGATGAAAGCTTGGAATTGGTGTAATTGCTGGAGGTAGGATTGCTGAGCTGCCTGAAGTCTCAGACTTCAAATATTCCATGACTAAACTAATTCCTTCTTTATTTTTACCTGAATTCCGCCCCCCGCCCCCGTCACTAAAGCCATTTTCATAATGAATGGTGACAACTATAATCTGTATATCCATATGTTAATTCTGAATCTATCCATGTCATTGTTAATAGCAGGGTAGAGTGAACATATACTGGTAGTGTTAAAATATGTTTCAGGCAATCAGATCTTTGCCCAGCTTCAACAGTAGCAAAAAATATAATTGCCTCTAGTTTAGCAGTTATCTGTGAAAGTATGCAATCATGATCAAAGTCTTGAATCTCTCCATTTTGGGAGGAATTTTTCTTGAATATATTCCATAGATCTGTTTGGCAAGAAGAATCTAAATCCACCCATATCACACTCAGAAAAAGCTGCTTTCCTTCTGCAAGACTGCTTTTTCTGAAAGAAAATTTTGAGGGTAAATTGGTAGGATCTTGATGTTGCTGCAGTGGTAAATAGGCCTCCTTGTCCGCTGAAGAAGAGAGCCTTGCCACTTGGGGTTACCTGCAAGGCTGGGATGGTACAAGGAAACTCCAGTTTCTCTTGTGATGTGGCTCGTGAAGACAACCCTTCCAAGAGACATGCAATTTCTGCGGAGTTGATTGCTGCCTCACCCCATGCTCAAAAATCCATGCTAAAGGAAACAAGTTATGCTTTTGTTAACACAAAGTCTTTTTTTTTTTTTTTTTTTTTGTCTTTCTTTCTTCTGAATGAAGAAGGTGGAGGACACTCTGGAAAGAGTGCCATTCTGTTTTCCTTTTCTTTAAATATTATACCCTTTTCTTTAAATACTTAACCCTTCACCCTTAGACGCTGCTAGCTTCAAGGTCAGGTTTAGCTTAGCTTATCAGCTCTAGAACTGTGATTCAGATAAGTCAAAACTACAAGAAGCTGTCTCCACCATTGTTCTCATCTGTCTTTGTGAATTTGGTAGGTCCTATAAAATCTGAGCAGGAACTGGGCTGTTGGAAGCCGGCACCTCCCTTTCATTCAGCCTGATTCTCCATTAGAAGGACAGGGCCCAGCATGGACCTGGTTAACAGTGCATGAGACAGTTTACTTTTATTCATGTTTCATTAACCTCTGAGTGGTGTCCAGCATCTTTTACTACGTTTTGTGTCATTTGTTACTACTGCACTGGGTATAAACTTGATACAGACTTTGATTATGTTTATGGGCTTGAGTCACCCAAGACTATAGTATTTAAAACTCTCTGGCCTTCTTCCACGAGTTTGCTTTATAAACTTCACAATGATATGAAATGAGCTCCTAGAAAACCAAACCCGTCATGTCAAACAACTGTCTGGTCTTTTGCTCGCTTGTGCTTTTCTCTTACAGCAGATATCAGTGGATGGCAGATCTTCTCAGGTGGGAGGTCCAAGGAAAATGCCACATGATTGACAGAGGCCCACGTAGGGTCATTCAGGTCAGACTTGACATATGATCAGGTGAAAATTTAGCTCCAGAAACTTGGAGAAGACCTCAGCTCCGGAAACCATTTTTAAAGAAAATTAAACTTTCTAAAATGGTTTAAACACATGTTTTTAATACTTGTTAAATGTCTTTTTCTTTCTGGAAAAGACATGCTTCAAAAAAATGAAGAAAAAGATAAATATTTGGCAAAATAATCTTTTCTACAAATGCCCCTGGGTAAAGCAAATGAAAATTGTACATACTACCAGGCTGGGCTCTGTTCTACACCTGCATTTTGTTTTTCTTCTCTATTATATATAATAGTTTGCTTCATATGATTTCTTAATTAAATATTTGTCAGCACATAAAAGTGGAGGTTGGGTGATGTTAGACTGTGTTTTATTGCAGTAGCTTAATGTGTGATTTTATACTTTGTGGTGTTGTTTTAAACCACACAGAGGTCTCCCTTCCATGCAGGGACCTGAGTGTATCTCACAGACAGGACTTCAAACTCTGCTAGCTCTGAGAACCAACCTACTAAGTGCTAACACACAAGCCCTCATATGTCTCAATTCAACTGCTTCTTTAGGGCAGAGCTCCCTTTTGCTTAGTGAGAAAGGATGCTTTGTTGCTTTGTCATTCCTTTTAGAAAGTCTGATTTGTCTTTATATAGAGTGGAAGAGGGGACTAGAGATGGAGAAATGGTCTACAGCAGGCAGGGCAAAAAGGCAGCTGATTATTGGCAACAAGGAAATTGTCACTGACCTCCTATGAGTCATAGTGTAGCCAGGTGGACTTGAGAAGAATTTGGCAGCTTATTATATGTGTGGTGATAAGATATGTCAGGGTTGTAAGGGTGTCAAAAGGTGAAATGCCAAGGGCCTTTAATTGGCCCCGGGAATTGAAAAGCAGATCATTTGAGAGACGGTTTGTTCAAAGGTAAGTTGGGATTTGGACAGGGATTCTCCTTTCTTCAAGTTGGGTGACTGCAGTGATAGAGCTAGAGATTTATGTGAAGAGGAAATTGAGAAGCCTTTCATGGGTGCAGGTAGAAGAGCCAGGGATAAAGTCAGGGTGCTAAGCAGAATTCTCTGTGGCCTTTTGTCAAAGCCTAGAGCCGTGGTTCCTAAACCTATTCAGGTTGTGGACCCGTTGTAAATGTGTAAAGACTTCAGTGGAAACTCACTCTATAATGGGGTTTCTCAAAATTGAGTAAGAGACATTTTGGGCCAGATAATTCTTTGTTATGGGGGCTTTCTTGTGCATTGCAGGCTTGTTAGTGGCATTGCTGGCTTCTGCCCACTAGATACCAATAACTCCTCACCCCTAGCTGTGACACCACCAGCGTCTCCACACATTGCCAGATGTCTCCTGGGGGTGGGGAGTGGGGGAGGGAAATTGACCCTGATTTGAGAACCACTGCTCTAGAAATATACAAATAAATCCAAAATTTCCAAAGAATAAGAGTGTGCTAACTCTTGAAACCTATTCATGATCCTCCCTAGGGTTAATAATATTATAATATCTCTAGCACCTCCTGTTCTGACTTCTCGAAGAAGCTAAACCTCTAATGTCATAGAATTATGGGTCTAAGAGCCGCAAGGGACCCACTTACTCTACCAACTTTCTGAAAAGTATGGAGAATTTTTTCCACACACACACACAAAAGCAGGGGCAGGGGAGAGGCAACTGAGGTTCATGAAATTTAAATTACTTATCTCTGGTCACACTTAAATTACTTACCTATGTGTCATGGGGTGCAGAATCCAGATTCTTTATCTCCTGAGATAGATAACATCCTTATCCAGTGGTTCCAGGCTACTAGCCTATGAAACTCGGGTGAAATTATTGTGGCTAAATAAACATATTATTACACTCCAGTGCATCTTTCTTCCATCTTTCTCTTCCTTTATATTCAACTCAGTGGCCCCTCAGATGTGACTGCTTTTCTACCAGATACTGCACACACAGATCAATGAAATTCTGAATGGATTATAAAATCAATTGTAGTAATCCAAAGCAGCATTTTCTACAGGACAGTGGGCACTATTGTCAGTGCACTGTCTGTGGCACTTGTAGGTGAACAGGGGCATCAGGGTCAGCTAATGATGAGTAGGGAGGATGCCGGCTATAGATTTGTGGCATGCTGCTGGGATAGCCTTGATATTGGAAAGTCAGATGTGGCCAAGGACCAGGGATGCATATGTCTCTTCAGGATGTTCTAGGTCACTTACTGACTTTTGGGCTGAGTCCACATACTTTTTGCCCTGTGAAGAGCCGACTCATTGATCACAGTAAATATACGTGCTTATGTTTTGTGCAATAGGGGTATTTTCTGAAAATAGTGTTTATTTGCCTGGGTTATTGCCAATTCCCCTTCAAGAACATGAATAGTATATATAACTGCTTCTCAACAGTGGTTGTATTGCCTTTGGGCTGGGGGGAGGGAGACATCTTAGAGATGTTGGGGTGGGGGTGCAATTTTGGTTACACAAAATTGTAGTGATTGGAGAACACTACCGGCATTTGTAAGCATAGGCCAGGGGTACTAGATATTGAAGATTTGTGCCATAGTCTACGTGAATTTTGAATGATTCACAAGATCTGTTTATAATTATCTGATCTATAAACCTGATTCTATTTAATATAGAAGCACAAAGTAGTTTTGTTCAGTCTTAATGCTCACTGAAATTTTGAGGAATACAGTACCATTTAATTAATAAGAGATCATTCTTTTTGTTTGAAAATTTACCAAGAATTTTTCATTTCCAAAATCATGTTACTGATGTTACTGATGACAACTGCTGATTTGAGTTACCATAATGCAATATATTTGTATCAGTCTGCATTTAGTGTAGCTACATTTATGATAATTCTGTGTATGTTAATATAAATATATAAATATATATGTGTGGTGTGTGTTTATACATATGTACATATGTATGTATATATTGGTTTGTGACTACCACCATTGAGAAACCACCACTTCAGCATAGGCCTCCAACTCTCATAATGATTTTGAATCATAAAGAAGCACTGTAGTTCTCATCACAGAGTATTGAGAATTTTCAATTCTTTACATGAAGCCAGAACTTCAGCTTCAACCACATCAGACAGCAAACCAGGACCTTCTGATGCTGAACTGAAGGAAGAGAACAAGGGTACTCCAACTCAGTAAAGGAAGCTTTTATTTTTTCCACCATACTTCTCTCTCTTTTTCTTTCTGTCTCTGTCTCTCTATGCCTCTGTCTCTGTCTCTGTCTCTGTCTCTTAGTCTCTCTGTCTCTCTTTCTCTCCTTTGATCCATACTGGACATGTTCACGTGTCTCCCTCATTTCCAGTAGCTCTCCCACTTTCTATCTCCAAGCAGATGACCTGCTCATGTGAAATATCGAGATTATGAGGATTAGGTTTCCACGACTCTTGCTTTTCTCAGAATGATCCTCCCATTAAATGTTTCTTAGGTTATTCTCTTCTATTTAAAGCGGCTTAAGTTTATGATTACCATCCCTGTTGGTCTTGGGGGAACAGAAGTTCTTGAACTCCAGAGCATGATGACCTCTATATTTGCTATGAATATAGCAACCTTTTCTTTATTTAAGATTTTCTTCTACTTTTAGTGATTCCTTTACTGTTATCCTTAACTTCTTCTCCTGGATCTAGTATCACCTATGACTTATGAAAAGAAATGTTCAAATAAGATTACACATAGCTGACAATTAAAATGACCTTTTATTTCTTAGCGATTTCTCTAACAAAAATTTAAAAAGTTTATTTTATTGATTGCTCACTATATGTTTGGCACGATTCTGGCTCCTTTATGTGTATGGATTCATTTAATCCTAATAAATAATTGTATGAGATAGATGCAATTATTATTCTTATTTTGTAGATAAGAAATCTTGGAAAGGTTAAATAACTTACCCAAGATTTCACTATTAATAAGTGTCCTTTTCTGTCCATCAAATGTAAGTCATTTAATACTCTAAATAGAAAAGCATCCCAGAGAAAAATAAATTGAGATAGTATACATCCATCACCAAGACATTCCATCAGAGTTGTGGTTGTGATAGGCCTTGCTTTTCCCTAAATATTGGCTTGCAATCACATTCTCATTACTCATATCTAAACTATATATAGCAACAATATGTCATCTAGAGAAGGATGACTATAATAGTTGATGCTAACAGATTTCAGTGTAGGTCTCTTTTTACTTTGGCTACTGTTCTATTTAATTGGTAAATTATTCCTAATTAGAGAACTGAAAAGAATAAAATTTAAAAGCAAGTTAGTTTCTCTGAGACTCGATATCTGATCACAAACATATGATCCCTGCTTTTCTTATATTTAGGGCCTGCTCAATTATTTATTTAGTTTACTATACACACATAGACATTTATTGTCCACAATTATAAACCATTACTATTGTGATTATTATTTTTTTGTTGCTCAAATTGTCCCAGCTTTGGTTATTGGGTGCTCCTTCAAATTGGCTTCTGTGTCTTTTCAATAGGTTTATCATTTTTTTGAGCACTTCTTTACTTTCTCACACCACAGGATGTTCCAGATTCATCTGGTATTTTCCTTGTTTCAGTTCTAGACTGTCTTCTTCTCCAAGGAGCCCTGGTCTCTTTTATTGGAGAATGTTACTGTAGTTTCTCCTTGACCATGAGAATGTTACAATAATTTCCCCTCGTGCATGCCTTCTTTAGTGTCAGTTACTTGCAGTCAATATATTTTTCAATATATTGAAAAATATTAAGTGGAAAATTCCAGAAATAAACAATTTATAAGTTTTAAATTACACGCTGTTCGAAGTAGTGTGATGAAATCTCACACTGTCTCACTCCCTCCAGCCTGAGACATGAATCATCCCTTTGTCCAGAGTATCTACACTGTATAGGATATCCACCCATGGTGACTTAGTAACCTTCTCAGTTATCAGAAGGATTGCCGTGGAACCACAGGTCTTGTGTTCATGTAACCCTTATTTTACTTAATAATGCCACATCACATAAATTTTACTACAGTATATTGTTATAATTGTTCTATTTTATTATTGGTTATTGTTGTTAATCTCTTATTGTGCCTAATTTATAAATTAATCTTTATTACAGGTATATAAGTATAGGAAAAAACATAATACATGCAGGGTTCAGTACTATCTGAGTTTTCAGGCATCCACTGGGGGGTCTTGGAATGTATTCCCCAGGGATAAGGGGAGACTACTGTATATCCTTAGGGGGAAAAAAGTACAGTAAAATCAACAAGCAAACAAACATTAAACTGTTTTCAGTAATCATATTATAGATAGAAGCGTTGGTATTTTTTTTTTTTGTCCAAGACTCTTCTAGAGCATTATGTGATAAAGTGAATGAATAATCATGTTTGTGTCACCGTGTATCAAGTTTCTCAGAGTAGGAATCATGAGCTATAGATGTAAGGTCCACGAGGTTAAATTAAAACCTCTGCAATCTTGAATTGCAATTGGAATTAACAGTTTAAATTCATAAGGTATTTTGTCTTTGAAAATATATTTCTTAGCTCTATTCACCCAAAAGACCAAGAAACAATGACCAGTCCATTAGTAATGAACCCCTTTAGTGCAAAGACTGTCATCTCTAAATATAATTTTCCATTTTTAAGAACCAGCATTCTGGGAGAAATGGCTGATTTTAGGCTGAGTGTAGGAAATGTATAAGATGCACCTGGAACATCTTGCCATGACACAGAGCAAGAAAGCTTTCATCCTGTGTCAGAAAAGCTCAGGAGCCAACTCAGAAGTTTCCATTGGCTACATGTGGGACAATTTGGACATCAGTAACAGTAATAACTGTAATGGGTTGAAGCACATAAAATAAATACATGAGACTATCATACATAGTCTTATAGCTTACATAGTGGATGAATAATTTTTTTATTCTGTCTTTCTTTCTTGTATCTCACAGTAACTAAATAATTGATTAGAAGAAATATACTTTATAAAATGTTCTCAGGTAATAAATAAAGAAAAGATAGTATTAGAATATCACTATTCTGTAATCCTTAATAAATTAAGGCAGTGATCATCTAACTTTCTGATACCAATTCCAGTGTGTGTGTGTGTGTGTGTGTGTGTGTGTGTTTGGAAGGGGAGGTATTACCACACACTACCAAGAGATGCTCAGATACTAGCTGAGTGTCCTAAAAATCAACTCAATTCTAATACTGTCTACCCAAAGATAGCATCACATTCCACAGGTTAAGGGTTCAGTCCTACAAAACTGAGCCCCCCCCCCACCTCACCCCTCAGATACCAATCACAAGCCTACTAGATTTGGGGTTTCCACCACCCTCTCCTTGGATTCTATTAATTTGCTAGAGTGGTTCACAGAACTCAGGGAAACATTTTACTTACTATGTCACTGGCTTATTATAAAAAGATATAATGCAGAAACAACCAGATGGAAGAGATGCATTGGGCAAGGTATAGGGAAAAAGTGAGGAGCTTCCATGCCTTCTCTGAGTGAGTGCTCTCTCTGAAACTCCACATGGTCACTGACCAAGAAGTTCTCTGAACACTGTCCTTTAGGGATTTTTATGGAGGCTTAATTACCTAGGCATTCTTGATTAAGTTATTGGCCACTGGAGATTGATTCAACCTTTAGCTCCCCTCCACTCCCTGGAGGTAGGACGGGTCCTTAAGACTGAAAATTCCCACCCACTAATCACATGGCTGCTTCTCCTGGAAACCAGCCCCATCCTTAGCGCTTTCCAAAAGTTACCTCATTAACATAACAAAAGACACCTTTGTCTCTCTCATCACTTAAGAAATTCCAAGAGTTTTAGGAACTCTGTGCCAGAAATGAGAACAAAGACCAAATATATATATTTCTTATAAATCACAATATCACATCATCAGTGACTGCTAACATTACAGAAAGAGAGCAAACCAGATAGTATGTTACAATACACAAAACTATCCATAACATATTCTTGCCAAAAAATTGAAACCAAGTCTAATAAATCCACTAGAACTAACTACCAAATTACAGAGAACAGAGGATAATGTTAGACAACACCATGGAATGAAATCAGTAAAACCCAGACTGTGGGTTTTAACACATACATAAATTTATGTACACGTACAAAAATTATAAGAACAAAAGAGTAGTAGTGGAGGGCATCTTATAGATGAAAAGAGACATATTGAATAATTGCAATGTAGAGTCTTATTTGGATCTTGATAACAAAATCATGAAATAATTGAGGAAATTTCAATACTGACTACATAATTGATTATATAAGAAATTATTATTAATTTTATTTTGGGTCAATAATAATTTTATGGTCATGCGAATCATTGTGAAGAAATGATACTTGGAATTTGCTTCAAAATAACAGAGAAGGAAGAATTATGGCAATACATATGAATCAAAATTGGCCATGAGTTGATCATTGTTGAAACTGGATGACAGATACATGAGGTTTAAAATATTACTCTCTCTACTTTTGTTTTGTGCTAGACATTTTCTACAATGAAAGGAGAAGCCTAAGTTGAAGATCTTCTCAGCTCCCTGATTTCAGGAAGTAGAATGCTCCCAGTTCTCGGTGATTGTTGTCTCCTGTAAGTTCCTCAGATATTTCCAGGAATGGTCATTCTATATAAGAACTTAAATAAATTTCGGAACCAACTTTGTGCCCCTGAGTTTGAAAGAATGAAGAGATAGAAGTTTCAAAAAGAGTAGGTTTCTGATTGTGGCTGTAACAAATTGTCACAAACTATGTGGCTTAAAACAATACGAATTTATTATTTTACAGCTCTGGAGGTTGGAAGTCCACAATGAGTTTCACTGGGCTAAAATTATGGTGTCCACAGCGTTGCATTCCTTCTGGGGACTTCAGGGAAAAATTTGTTCCTTGTCTTTTCCATCTAGAGACTGTCTATATTTCTCGAGCTTATGTCTGTATCACTCTGATCTCTGCTCCTGTCTTCACATCTCTTTCCCTGACTCTACTGCTTTTCTCTTCCACTTCTAAGGACCCTTGTGATTACCTTGGTCCTACTCCGATAATTCAGGATAATCTTCTCATCTCAAAATCCTTAACTCAATCACATCTGCAAAGTCCCTTTTGCCATGTAAATTAACATATTCAAAAATTCTGGTGATTCGGATGTGGACATTTGGGGCGGAGTGGATGAGGGCAGTGAGAGGTTGGGGACGGTGAGGGGGGTGATTGCTTGATTCTACCCACCACAAAGAGAAATGAAGAAGTTGGGAAATAGACTTAATAGGGAGGATACAGTCAGAATTCATCAGGAAATAGGAACCATTCTAATATTTTAAACAGAGGACATTTAATATATAGAATTTGTTACACAAGAGATGGAAAGTCAGAAAAAGTCAATAAAAAAAAGGCAAAGTACTCCAAAATTCTAAGTACAGTTGCTACTGAATTCTTATCACTTTAGTACTATATTGTATAGTAAAAAAATCTTAAATCAAACTGTTGTAAGTCAAGAACTCTCTGTTGATTTCGCGGTTATAAAAAAATCTTAGTAAGTAGACGAATTTGCAAATGTGGAATTCATGGGTATGAGGCTCTACTGTACTTCCTGGGACAGAGAGATGGTGTAATACCACGGGTTCTCCCCATTCTGGTCTTCCACAAGGGTTCTCTTTGGCTAAATCATTTGCATGGTAGTCTGGGAAACAGAGTTAGCAGGAAAAGGATGGAGAATATATCTGATTACAAAGAGGTGATGCACAGCACAAAAAGTTTAAAGGACTAAGATCTGGTGATGAAAGAACTAATGAGAAGGGATTCGAGTGACTTAATGATTGCCTTTAGATTTATAGACCCTATTATAGAGAGGATGATGACAGGCTCTTTTTAATTTCCATAGACCCAATATCAATTGACTTAAAATAGAAGCTATGGATGGAAGATTTATGAAAACTTTTCTACCTGTAAGTATTGAGAGTTCTAAAAATACTTTAGAAAGGATAAATGAGGAATTCCTTTCCTTAGAAATGTTAAAGGACCTATTTATTTGCAATTATTTGCTGGTCTGCCTATCTGGAAGTAGGTGCATGCTCTGTGGGTCTGAGCTGGCCCTCACTATAATTCTTTTTATGGTTAATATCACCTTGAACTCTGGAGCATAGCAAATACCACTGTAGCTGCCTTGATGTCTTAGATCTGAGGAAGCAAAAACAAAACAAAACAAAACAAAACAAAACAAAACAAAACAAACCTGTTGTGGCAGAAGGGTGGTGAATAGAAAGCAAATCAACCAAAAGATCATTTCAGCACAGGGGTTGGTGGCTTTCTTGAGTAAGTGATTTATGACACAATGTTTTTATTTGATCTGGCATTACAGGGATAAATTATTGAGTGCTAATTGTATGTTGATAAGCTGTTCCTGCTTAAATTTATTCCTTCCTCAGTTTGTGTTAATTGGGGCATATTGGAACAGAAGGGGAATTGCCCACTTACTGCCTGGTTTGGTTTATGCTGTTACTAAAATACTGAGTTGTAATTGTGTCTTCACTGTTATTCATGCTAAGTGAATAAGGGAGCTCCTACTGGTGAACTTTTTTTTCCTTTCCATTAATGCATATTTCCCTTTCTCATAAATGAAATGTAAAGAATAACATCACTCCGATTTATTTGTTCAAGTTAACTCAAGTTGCAGCAGAAGGTAGGGTCAAAGGTGGACTGGCAGAAGGCTGGGGAATTTTAAGTGCATATTTTATCATTTGAAATTTAAATCCTTTTTAGATAAAGCCATCATGAAGGGAGGGTGAGGGGGGTAAAACTAAATTTGGCTTTATCTCTGACTGATCTCTCTCTTTCTCTCTGTCTCTCTTCCTCCGCCTCTCTCTCCTCTTCCTCTATCTCTTCTCTCTTAGCATGAAGGAATGGCAACAGAGTGTAAGAGGCCAGCAATGAGAATCTTTGTGTACCATCTAGAGATGTGCATGTGGGTGGGAAAGGGGAGGTGATAATTGCCAGTTTTGGGGGTTTATCTCTCAGGTGCCTCTGTAAGTACTCTAACAGGGAAGTCAAGTGAGTTCAGATTTTAATAACTCAATCAAACACAAAACAGCAAATGGACAACAGATTTATAAATAGAAAAGCTGGGTTGAGATTAAAGGGAATAGTAATATTCCAGATACAGAGGGATACACCAGATTCAGGGGGCCTGAGGCCTGTCCATATGAGTCACTACGTATGACCTAAGGTGGGACACTCGTAAACACTACTCCCAGACACAGTAATGAAAAGAGAAAGGAGAGGAGACAGAGCCCTGGGTTCTAGCTTGGCTTTCTCTACTGACAAGAGTCTGTCTGCTCTTTTCCCAGGAATCTAAGGATCTCCCAGGGAAGATTCTGGTGCCAAGGGAGCTGGGGCCAGGAGCTGGGCCTTTCAGTAACAGAACTATCTGGAGTGCTGATGCACACCAGCATGCAGAGAAAAAAGCAGGTATTCAAATCCCAGAGGCCAAGTTAGAGTCTCAGAATCGGTTGAGAGACACTAGAGAGTTTAGTGTGCATTGTCAGTAGATCCCATCCATGTCAGTCTCCGGGTCCCAGCCAATGAAACTGTCCAATAGCCACCAATAGCTTTGGATTGACAGTAGAAAGCTAGAGTGAGAGGGGAACTTAGAGGCCATCCAGTGTAACTCAAAAAAGGTAAAGTGACTTATTCAGAGACACACAGCTAGAGGTGGCAGAGCCAGGACTAGATATAGTTCTCTGAACTCCCAGAATGCTTTTTCTGTTATAACCTCCAGCCTACCTGTGACATCTCCACGTCCATTCTGACCTTGAGTGAAAGGGTACTGAAATCACCCCCAACAAACCGAACAAGAAGACAGGAAACTAAAATGGGACTCCAGAGTTATTTGAACTCCTTATTAAACCCTTTTTCTATTTTTTTACTTGGTCAGGTAAGAATTATAGATGATGCTGATAAAATTCTTGAGGAAAAAAATGGGTAGTGATCACTAGTAAATAGAAATTTGTAGATAGTTTCTGCTCCACAGAGCTAAAGGTTGACATTATATAAACTCTTTTGGTTTTCTTATAATTTTTAACCTTCTTGATTTGAGTTTCTATATCCTGGGCTGTTATGGTTAAGATCTGGGAGGTGTAAATTTGCCCTTGACCTTGCTTCTCAGAGTGTGATCCCCAGACCAGCAGCATCAGCCTTACCTGGGAACTTGTAAGAAATGCAAAGGCCCCCTCTGGGCCTATGGAAGCAGAATTTCTGGGGAGGGGCCCAGAAATCTGTGTTTTAACAAGGCCTCCAGGTGATTCTGATGCACACTGAAATTTGAGAATTTCTGAGCTAGAATAAAAAGGCAGTGTGGAGTAGCAGAATACAAAAAGCAATACAAAGTAATGTTTCATACTCTGACAATTACTAGTTAGGAGATCTTGGGCAAGTGGCTGTCTCTCTGTGCCTTAGTTTCCTTGATTTTGAAATGGTTGGGTCTGCTTCATGAGATTGTTGGGAAGCTCAAATAATATAATACAGGAAAGTCTGTATATAGTAACTTGCCCAGTATTGAGTGGGTACTCAATACATTTTACTTAGTAGTCCTGTGATTATTACAGCACCAGATGTCTCCAACCCTGGCAGCCATGGTGCGAGTTCCAGATCCATCCAGATCCTTCCTGTGTGCTCTCTCTCTCTCTCTCTCTCTCAACTTCCAGTTCCATCCAAATCTTGCAGATGCTTTGGGGTGGGCACTTTGGAACTGGGTATGGTGGCCTCCTGAGCACCTTAGAGAGTGGATCTCTATCCCCCCACTGCTTTCTGGATCTCACCATGAAATAAAGACAGAATTAAGCCATATTCAGTCAAACAGATTGTGGGAACTTTATATTCTGAGCCAAAGTCAAGACACATTAACGACAAGCACAAATCTCCTTAGGGAGAGAGAGAGGCCCAAATCTCAGCATTGAGACTTTCTTCAGAATTTCAGTGTGTGGCCATATTGGTTAGATGATCCCATCCTGGCCATTCCTCGTGGGTACTGCCGCCAGCGTCCACACAGCCTCTTTCAGAGCAAGAGGCCAGCTCCCTCTCTTAAGAAGCCTGACTTTGCCTCTGCCTCACAGAATAGACACAAGAGTGGCAGTCTGGAGCAGCAGCTGCTGCCTCCCTTGGGGCCACCATAATGTCTCTCAGGGGGCCAGCCCAAGCCTGGATGAGCCTTGGAAAATTAGTGAGTAATTCTGACTGGTTTAATTTTTCTCTTCAAAGAAATTGAAACCATGTCCTCTTAATCATCTTTTGAGAAGAAAAACAAGAGAAAAGAGAGACATTCAAGAAAACACAGAGCAATTAATATGTTCATTCATGTTTGGTAAATGACTGTGTTCTGAGTACTACCATTTCTTTGTTTTACAAATGCTTATTGGGCACACATTCTGTGTGGAGCATTAGGAACACCAGGGAAAATTAGGAACATATCTGCCTTCAAGAACTCTGCGAGCTGCTGGGGAGGTGGACAGGCAAAGGGGACTCTACCATTTGGTGAGCATTTCCTGTGCGTCGTGCTTTGGGCTACGTGCATAACCCTCACGAGAACCCCGTGAAGTCTGTATTCTTATTCTGATTTTACAGAAGACGACATGGAGGCTGAGGGAGGTGAAATGATTGACTTGAAGTCACCTACTTGGAAAGTGGCAAAGCTCTGTGACATAAAAGCCCTTCCTCGCTTTACTCTACTGTACTGCTTTTGTGGGAGCGTCCTCATTTGTTTCTAGTGCAAAGAGCAGGAATAAGTACCATGAGGAAGCATATGTTCAGAGGACCCCTGGAAGCTCAGAAGGCAGGGAAATTGCTCCTGGATGCCACGTGTGTCTTGAAGCATAGTCCAAGGCAGGGCACAGTCTGGGGAGGCGAGCGGAGGAAAGTTCCTGAGCAACACTGCAGGGGAGGTGGGTAACAGGGTGGGATGGGACAGGTGGGCCTTGGACGTTTCTGTATGCCCTGAGTTTGGGCCCATAGGAGTTTGCTATGGAGAAGCAGAAGGACCAAGCAGCCATTACCTCAGGTCAGACCTTGCCCTCAGCATGATCCTGGCCAGTCCCAGTTATTAAGCAGGATTAGATAAGCCAGGACAAAACTTGGAATATGCCTTTCACTTCCAGATAAGAGGGCAATAAAACCTTGTCAATGTGTTGCACTTGCTTCCTTTTTTATCACTGTCACCTCCCCACCCACTCACATTTACTAAGTGCCCACATGTGCATGAAATGCTTGGCGTTGGGCTTGGAACAGGTCTGAAGGTACTAATGCATCTTCTCACCCAAGCCTTCTCCCTTGTCCATATTAGTTCAGAGTAGCCACCTCCATTCTACATCACGTGAGACAGTCAGGAAGGTCCTAGGTGCTCTGACATGTATAGTGTACCCTCACAAGATGGTGAGATGATTCACATTTTAGAGATGTAGTCACTGAGGTTCAGGGAGGTCATGTGGTGAAGGACTCAGTGAGTGAAAGTAGAGCACTTTCTTTCCAAAGCTGTTACCTTAGGAGCCAAGGGGGCAATTGACAGTTTTCTGGGGACAAATAATAATCTATGGTAAATTTAGTTGATTTAAATCAATCAACTAAATTAATAAAAGTTATATAGCTTGTATTACCCAAGTTGAGACAACATGGTAAAGGGGCAAAACAGACTGGACATTGCAGTTGGACAATCTTGGGTTCAAATCCCCACTTAGCCTTTCTGGGTCAATTCATCTACCTCCTCTGAGCCTTTCTTTATGCATGTGTAAAATTAGAATAATAGTACATACTCAATAGGGTCATCAAGGTGAACTGATAGAATTTATGTATAATATGTAGATGTTTTTGGCAAATGATATCTCCTCCTCTGCCCTATCTTCTCCAGAAAATGTTTGCTTCCAGATTAACTGGTTTGAATGCATAATTATTGACCATTTTGGTCTGCTCAGCCTGGCTATTCTTTTATTTATCTGAGATTGTATGGATAGCCAGATACCTTGTTTCATGGCCAGGCACAAGGAAGCTAGTACAATTAATATGACTGTATAGTTTTCTTCCAAGAATGCCAAATGACCTAAGTTTGCATGGCTGACCCTTTGAAATTGCCTTGGTTTCATAATTTCATGGAAGTTCCATGTGGCAGAGAATGGCTGATTATTCACCAACCCTTTTCCCTTTTCCTCTCAGCTAGACTCTATTTTCCAGTCTTCCTCAAAGTTGGGTGATTATATGACTGAGTTCTGGCCAATGGAACATAGATAGAAATAAAGGGGATGAGAAATGTGAGTGAAAATCCTGGCCACTAAGAGTCTCTCACAAATCCTCCTCTCTTCCCTCATCTGCCTCCAGATAGAGGACCCAGTGATGGACTCCAAGGCTAGAGCAGATGGGGAGCCACTAGATGGAAGGAACCTGGGTCCTTTAATGACTGCATGGAGCAGAGTAAGCATTGCACACCACAATCTGCATTGGTCTTAGTGAGACATAGATTTTTACTGAGCTGCTGAGGTTGGGGGCTACCTGTAATAGCAGCTAGTCTGCCCTAAATAATATAGCCTGTTTATGACTTATAGCAAGATATTTTCAGCCATAATTAATACTCTCCAAATGACCCTATGAAATCATATAACCTGGGAGGGGTACTATATTTCTTTGTGTTAGCTTAAATTAATTTATAAGCTTAGTCTGCACTCTCCAGATACATGGCACTGGTTTTGATTGCAGATGCAGCTGAAGTGAGGAGATGGCTGGTACAGTGGTTCTCAGGGCATCAGTATCATTTCGCAACTTGTTAGAAATGCAACTTCTTGGGCCCCGTCTCATATCTACTGTATCAGAAACTCAGAGTGGAAACCAGCAATCTGTTTTCACAAGCTCTTCAGTGATTTCAATGCATCAGGCTAAGATTTGAGAATAGTTTTAGGAGGAGGATGCTGCAGACGTGGAGCTCACATCTGGGAAGAGTAGAATTGAGTGGAGTTCACAGCAACTGCTTCCATGCAGACCAAGGGCACTGGGTAAAGGAGGCAAGGGGGAGAGGGACCAAAGATAAATATTTAACAATTTTATTTATGACTATATCATTGACTACGGTACAGAGCTTAAGAATTTTGTTTGTCACTCCATAGAGAATTACTATACCTGGATTCTCAGTATTAGTCTGCTCGGGCTGCCATAATAAAATATCATAGATTGGGTGGCTTAAACTTCAGAACTGTATTGTCTCACAGTTCTTGAGGCTGGTAGTCCCAGATCAAGGCCCTGGCAGGATTGGTTTCCCCTGAGGCCTCTCTTTTTGGTTTGCAGATTTCTGCCCTAAGTCTACCTCTTCACATGGTTGTCTCTCTGTGCATCCACACCCTGGTGTCTCTTTTCCTGTCCTAATTTCTTCTTCTTATAAGGACATGGATCAGAACAGATTAGGGACCCACCCTAAGGCCCCACTTTAACTTAATCATGTCTTTAAAAGCCCTGTCTCTAGATAATAGTCACATTCTGAAGTACTGAGGGAGGGGGTAAGGTTTCAACATGTGAAGTTTGGAGAGACACCATTCAGTCCATAATGGCTCTGAAATCTGTAATATTACTACCTTATGTTTTCCTATCCCTCTTGTAACGTACTTGAATAATCCTGGTGCCAAATGCTAAATTTAACATATAGTTAGGAGTAAAAAGCTTGCTCTATTTTATTCTAACAATGTAGTTAGAGCTGAGTTAATACTTTTGGCAATACGTTGGCTAATTAAAAATGGATCCTGATAAAAATAATGCAAAAGTAAAGGGTCTTATTTTAAATAGAGTTTCCTGTGCCTCTTGGGCAGCTAGAGGTTAATTTGTAAATGAATGTAGAGTATTTGGCAAATAGGGACTGTAAAACAAATTTATAATCTGGTGGAAACTTGCGTTTTGTCCTGAGCTGCTTACCAGTTAATGACATGGTGAATGGGAAAATACTTGTCTTGATATTTCAGTCTTTAGAAATAAACAGGAGGATGCTTTTATTTGGATAGAAAAATGAGTTCCTCTGAGATGCTTTTGAGTCGGTTTGTCTTGTTATTTAGTAGGCTCTGGTAATAATCTTAAATAGTGACTGAGTAATTAACAGAAAGTATGTATGCGGAAAAATAGAATGGAGGAAAAATAGATAGGCAACTCTTCTTAAAACTCATGTTTCACAAGCTCGTATGTTTTTCCCAAGAGAAATCATCAGCATGTCAAAGGACCACTTTCTCTTTCATCCCACATTCTCTATTCATGTGGGTCTCCCCTTATTCTGCTCTGTCCCCTTCATATTAACGAGCAGGGGTCATGGATTTGGTAACCCTGCTGCCAGGATGAGCTTTGCCATAAGAGCTTCAGGTAGTCTAAACGTGGGGCAATTTAGCTGCCTTTAAAATCCCACCGAGTGAACTTTCTTATCATTTGTTAACTGTCAGGGCAAAGTGCACTGAAAAAAAAAAAAACTGTTCTCACTGCTAGTCTGTGAAACGGTGGCTGATGAAGTCCTATGAATATGGGCACGTTAGCCTGTGCTCAAAATATGCTTATGGGGCAAATTCTGATATGATTAATGTTGGCATCATTGAGCATACATTAGTGGAATTTGCATATATAAAAATTTGAATAATGTTCAAGGACATTAAATGATTTCAGATTTAATGATGATAATAATAGCTAACATTTATTGAAGTATTATATGCCAGACACTACTCTAAATATTTCATATAATAATTTCACTAATCCTCATAACAGCTCTATGAAATAGGCCCTATTATTATATCCATTTTACAGATAAGGAAATCGAGGCACAGGAAAGTTTGATAACTTGTCCAAAGGCACACGTCTAGCTTATAAACAGCAGAGCTGGGGTGGGAGCCCAGGTAGGCCAACTCAAGAGCCTGCACGCTCATGCCCTGTGCCTCTCAGCTATACTTCTTAAGCACACGGAGGCAGGGAAATGGCTTTGCTTTGCCAGGGTAGGTTGTATGAGAGCTGAGTGGAGGTTTTCTCTCTCAAGACAGGTCTTCGGCCAAATGATCTTCATCTAAAAGTGTTATTTGAGGAAGTTTAAAAACAAAGTGTAAGTCTGTAGGACTGGGATCCTTGGTCCTTCCCTCTTTCACTTTGGAGAAACTCTTATGCGTGTATGCCTATGTGCACTCAACAAGCCCCTGAAAGCAACAGTCTTGACCGGGACACAGCTCCTGCTCTCTAGGAACACAGAAGTGGTGGAAGGGCCCAGACGCGAAAACATAAATGACAACACAATCTGACAGCAATGAGAGTAGAGGTCAGAGTCGGGAAGCTGGGCAGGAGGGTGGGGAAAGAATTCACAGAGGAGGTGCTGAGTGAGCTGAGTACGAGAGATGAAGAGAATTCCGCCTTTGGGTAAGAGGTGAAGGGGTGTGCCAGGGCACAGAGAGGCCGCGCACAGGGCGCTCCTCACTAGGAGCACAAGTAGGGGCCATGGTGGGCAATGAGGCCCAAGAGCTGAGACTTGGACTTTGTCCTGGTAGGATGCAGAGTCAGTGAAGGTTTGTAAGAAAGATACTGCCACCATGACACATTTGTTCTTTTAGCCAGATAAGGATGGGTTGTCCAACCTGAATGTGGATGATTCATGAATGAATATTTATTATTCTAGAATAGCCTTATGCTAATGTGGAAGAAGTGGTACTTTTGGTGTCCCAGCACACCTCCCATCCCCGCTCCTATCTCTCCTTCCTGTTTGCTGATGTTGGATTCCCACAGTTAGATTTATTCCTTTGTTAAAACTCCTACCACTTATAGGATATTCTCATAAGTCACTTAAACATAGCCACCTCTGCATATATAAGCAACTTTCCTGAGAAAAGGTTTTGGTGAGATACGGGGAAGGTGGGACAGGAAGAGAACCTGGGAAAGAGTGGAACTGGGAGTGTGAGCACATGGGAAAATATAGCAGTAATCCAGAGCTGACTCAAGACTCAGTCACACTGAACAGTAATGTAATATCAAGGTCAACTTGGAAATGATGTGGAGATGTGAACTGCTTTCAAATGATGACCCTAAATCTTTAGCGTATTAAATACTTTAAAACCACAAAGATTTATCTCAGTAGTTTTGAGAGGCTATTAAAGGGCTTCTAAGTTGCAGACAACAGAATTCAGTCTTGGCTAATTTAAGCTGAAAGGGAGTTTATTAAAGGATATTCAGTAGCACACTGAATCTCCAGGAGGGCTTGTGAACAGGTGTGGAGGCTCTGTCTCTCGCCTGGAATGGTGAGCAAAGCCATGCAGCAGAACTGGTCTACTGGACCACTCTGGTACAGATACTGCACCAAGCCCTGCTAACACCACTGATACTGCTGCCAAATGAGTCCACCAGAACTGCCAGACTGCATCCGGACATGATATCTACCATCACGAGAATTAATTCTAGGAAATGCCTTTTCCTTGGGTTTTGAGCTTCCATGGTAAAGTCGAGCAGGGTGCATCCAATGGGTGAGCCAAGGGTGCATGACTGCTCCTGGTGCCATGGGCTGGATGTGAGTATCTGGCACAAGTGGTGATAGGTGGAGTCTCTCTGATTAAGACTCATAAGTGGGGATGCCACCAAACCTGAGGGCCAGGGGCTTTGAAGGAAGCATGAAGGCCCAACAGAATGACAAAGGCCTACCATAAAGAGTGGCTTTTGAACATGCTTCTGATGCTGTCTGAGTTACACATAGGACAGAGTGAACTTCAAGCCCTGCTAATAATAGCAATGCTGCTAAATATTTGAAAAGAGCAGAGCCTTTAAGTTCTTCCTCATCTTCTTGTTAAAAGCCAGGGCAATGATGTCAAAATTAGGGGGGAAATCTCAGTTTTAAAATAATTTTAAAATATGTTTTAACTTTGGACTTAGAAATTTTTCCCGCTGTCTTCGTTTTTTTCAGTGTCATTTCTGCCACAGTCTTCAAACCTAGTTAGAAATAATGGAAGTAAGTCTTTAAAAATACATTATGTAGCAAACAGTTCTAAGGATATATCTTCGTGTATGTTTGAAAATGAAGCCATGTTATAGCAATAAATTTGGACTTGATGGCAGAGTGGCTCAGTCAGAAGGGGCATGTCATGTGACCATGATGACAGGCATTCATTCATAATTTGATGACTTTTCCACCCTAGAATCTGGCAGCCTGACAGCCCAGCACCTGCTCAACCTCAGCAATGAGTAAGGAATCCCCCAGCAGTAAATGAAGGGCGTGGATATTAAAAGATGTTTTATCATTCAACATTTTTTTGACCTCATTGTCCAAGTATGTTAAATTCAGCCTAAAACCTTCAGGTTCACCGTAAAAAGAACTGAGGACTTCATCATTCTGCTCAAAGCTAAAGGAGTTGTCTGGAGAAACAGTTTATGTGCTACAATTTTGCAGAGGTATAAAAATAAATATGTTGTAAAGAACATTAACAATTTACTGTTACAGTATCTCCGTAAAATTTTTAGTATGCATACCCACTTTAGGGGAATATACTCTACAAAAAACAAAAGCATTGGTATAAAAGGATATATCCGCAGATGTGTTTATTTCAGTATTATTTGTAGTAAGAAAAAAAAAACCCTCTGAATGTCTATTAGTAGAGGAATAGTTTAATAAATTCTGGTACATTCTTAATGTGAATTATTATTGTATATGCTTAAAAGAATGGTTTAGATCTGTATGTAATGACTTGAAGCAATGCCCATGTATGTTGTTAGATTTAAAAAGCCATTGTCAAAATATATGTATAGTAGTACAGACCTATATTTATACAAATGTGTGTGTGTGTGTGTGTGTGTGTGTGTGTGTGTGTGTGTGTGTTTGTACATTTATACATTTGCTGGTGAGCATTGAGAAGAATGTGGAAGAATATAAGCCAACACATCACTTTTGATAGGGATTAGGGTTTGAGGGACTGTTTAATATGTCACAACAAGCATGTATTAGTTTTGTAATTAAAATACAATATAGAGAAGGAAAACCTACTTAAGCATTCAGGATTTGATGAGGATGCAATGAGACAATATTTGTGAAATGCTTATTTTAATTCCTGGTATCTACTAAGCACCTGAGAAATGCTGGTATTATTATTTGATTTTTTTTCTTCCCGGACTGATGTAGCATTCAGCATTCTGGCCCTGGCCTTCCTCCGCACCATCATTTATTACATTCTATGTTTCAGATGTTTTGTAGTATCTGAGCACACCAGGCACTCTGTCACCCTTAGGTCTTTGCATGTACCATTCCCATTCTTGGAACCTTGAATCCCCATTTCCTTCACCTGTTCAGCTGCTTTGTGTCCTTCAGGTCTCAGTTTAAGTGCCTTTGCTGACTTGCAAGTGAAGATGAGAGAGAGATCTGTCCTCTCTGGGCTGTCTGTTCCACACTGTAATATTCAGCACCCTGTTGGAATCGTCTGTGTTTTGGGCTGTGTCTCTCCTTCTTTGTATCCTCAGCACCTAACCCAGGACTACAGAGTAGGCACTTGAAGAATGTTGATGGAGCAGCTGATTGAAGACCGTACTGGCGACTCTGTGACCATACGGGAGGGAGAGAGGCAGGCTGAGTTTCTCAGGAAAAGCTTGGGAGTGATACAGGTCACTGTATCACTGTGTTTGTGTTCTAGGTGCCTGCTTGGGTTATCTAAGTGTAGCATTTTTATTTCTCAGGTTTTTGCAAATTAAAAATGAACTAAGTTCCTGTTGGTTTTTAAATGATTAATTTGTTCAGATTATCGTATAATGTCCCTCCAATTTAGAAGTTATTAACTTTCCAGAACAGTTAATAATGACTCTTTATTAACTTTCTGCATATGTACAAAACCCTCAGTTTAACCAGTGTCAGATAAAAGCAACTGAGAAAATACAACATAGATCAGAAACTCTGAGAAGGGCTTTTGCAGATGGTGACCGCAGCTACAGGATGAACAAGTTGTGCAGTTCTTAATGGCATTTCTTGGCCCTGTTTAAAATACAGTTTTCAAAAAAGGTAAAATCATGACTCTCACACAGATATAAATGAATACATGTTAAAGATTTTCCTTAACTCATTAATCAGCTAGGGAACACAGATGGATTTAAAAGCGAATCCAAAGAACAGACACGCTAGAGATGACCAACCTCAAGAGAAATGAGAAATGGAGGCAAATCTGTTTTTTTGCATGGGGAGGTGACAAGGTCAACTGAAAATCTTCCCAACAGGGAAGAATGTGGTTGTCTATAGACAAGAATCATCTTGTTCATAAATTTTAGTATGAGTAAGCTTCAAATATTGCATGGAACATACTTGTATCAAAAAAATGTTTATCTGAAAATAAAATTTAACTGGTGATCCTGTTTATTATTTTTGATTTTTCCCCTTGAAATCTGTCAACTCTATATGAGTTTAGCATTATTATAACAGATTGCCTCTAAATCTTGTAGATCACTAACCCCGCAAAATGAAAAATTGTTATGTTTTCCACTAAACTTACCCCCTGATCTATATTCCACATCGCGGCACTTGTCATCCTCCTCTACTCTTATCTGAGGTCACATTCTCTCTCCATACTTACATCCAATTGATTATCAAGGATGGTAGATTTGGCCCCTAAAACATTCTCATCTCTATGCTATTGTCTTTTTCTCTACTGTCTTAGTTTCTGATCAGGCCTAGAGGTTGGTAAATTTCCTAAATTAATCTTTCCGTTTCCATTTTCTCCTATCCCTCCTACCCATTGTCAACAAGTTGTATTTCTGGATTAAGTTTTCTCTGCTTGCTTTCAGTTTAAGAGATGGTTCAAACTTCTTAGCATGGCCCTTCACGCTCTGACCGTGTTCCACTTCTCTACTCGCCATCCTCACTGCCCCACTCTCCTGCTCCAGACACAAGAGACATTCACATTTCTGAGGCTTTGCACATGTTGTTTGCTGTTCCTGTAATGCTTTTTGCTTCTCTGTCACATTCTCAACTCCTGCTTCAGGAGCTTACTTAAATGTTACCTCCTCTCTAAAGCCTCCCTACATTCCCAAGCTTTCCGCTTTTACTCCTTTTAATCTTCTTTGCGTTGTGCTTCCATTATAACATTATATTATTAAAGCACTTATCAAATTGTATTGTCAATAATTGTACTCTTTCTGTATTGCTCACTCGACTGTGAGCCTCTCAAGGACAGGGATTATGTCTTAGTCATTGTTTTAAATATATAACACCTAGCAAATGCATGACTAATAGTATGCATGCAATATCGGAATAAGAAGTAGATGTCTATAACTCTTATGTCCATCAGTGAAATTGTCATGGAGCACCTGAAGATGATGTGGCAGCAAGTGGAAGTAATAGGAAGTTAACCAGTTAAAGATGGAATACATGCAGATGTCTATTCTTCTGGATCATTGGCTTGCACACAAATGATCATGCTCACAGATATATTAGCACGAGCAAGTGTGTGTTTATTGAGCATTATGCATATAGGTACAGACGTCTAGCACAGAATGAAGATAGCAGAGAATGAATACCGGAACTGGAAGCTACTAGATGTGCCTTCGTCACAGCTTGATAACGCTTCAAGTCTAGGAATTTGGGAGTTAGGAAAAGAGTCTGACTTGCTGTCCTTTATATCCCTCCAAGTGTGTGAGGCACAGATGAAACTTTTCATTGTAACAAGATACATCTGATCACCTTCAACATAACAGCATACTTTTCAACTCGTCCAGAATACTTCTGAATACATCCAACTTTTATATTGTGAACAGTTTCCCTTGTAGAGTTCACTGTCTGGCCATGGCCTACATATGAACCCCCAGTTATGCCCCCAACAATATCTAAGAAGCCAAGAAGAGAGAAACTCATTACAAGCATTACAATATTAAGGGTTTTGCTTATTTTATTTCTTCCATCAAGACTGTAACTCATGAATTTCTTATAGTAGAATTAACAATTGTGAGTTAAGATACTACTGATGAAAGAGAGATAATGCAGTTTTTAAAATCTAGTCCAAGGATCACCCGCATTAGGACACTTTGATGTACTTGTTTAAAAAGCAGATTCCTGTGTCCAATCTTCATTTAGCAAATCAGAATTTGTTAGAGTGGAGTTCCATAGCGTATTATTATATATAGTAAAGACTGAGCGCTGATGGAACAGACACAAGCAACAGGGCAGATCCCACACCTAGGCAACCGAAGCACTACACCAGGAGATGGGTGACAAAAATTCACTTTCAAAAGGCCAAGCTCTTCAGATCATCACTACTACTACATTCTGGACAATCACTGTCATGGTTCTGCAACTGTCCAAACTACCACCTATGGTCAACAAGGTTCAAAGCTGTTGCTGTGTGAGTCATTTGAGTTGGCAAGAGAAGTAGGTAACTCTGTGTGCTAAGAATAGATATTTCCAAGAAGACAAGAATCTAGGATAATGCCTAAGATCTTGAACATGGAGTGAAGGGCTTATTTCTGAACAGGGGATTGAAGTTCACTATGATGTCTGATGTCACCGCAATAAGGTCAAACTAGCAAGTTTCCGTTCCAGGAGGCTGGTTAGGTCCTCCTAGACATGCCACTGGAGACCAAATAAAACCTACATTTTTAGACTTGAGTATTCAGTTTCTTAAAAGCCTCTTTTTATTACTGCAATATAAATAATTAATAAAATACTTATTACCCACCCTTGCATCTCAGATTTAGATATGTTGGCATTTGGAGCATGATGTAAAGAAATGTGATATGTGGGTACATTTTGGTGCCTTCTGTTTAAGCTTTAGCCTAAAACTTGTATCTATAGCATTTGTCCTTTATCTGAATCTAAAATAAAAAAAATATGATGAACAGATCATGTTTCTCCTCTCTCTTCTTGCTTACCCAACCTCAGTGCCTCTCTTTTCCAGCTGGCTCCAGCTGCCTGCGTGGACACAGGACTCAATAGGAGCAGCCAATCCCTCTGCTCTGTCTCTTACTTCTCACTTCCTTTCTGATGGTCAACTTTAATTTACTCTAAAATATTTCTCCGCTCCAGTCCTAGATCTTTAGTATTTTGCATATTCATGTCTTAAGAAGCCAAAACTTTTCCTTTCCTTTGTATCAAACAGCTAAAACACTTGTAGTGGTTTCCTTATCAGCCCCTAGGAAAAGTACCCCAAGTCTAGGGGAAGCTGGACTTTTACTATGATTGCAGTAGGGCTGCATAAATACAGCAGAGACTTCTGCAGATTTGGTGCTGTTTCTTTTAATACTTTCAACCTCTTCAAGATGGGTGATGTGATGTTATTGCTATCTTGCAGATATATTCAGTATTAGAAAAGTTAACTAACTTACCCAAGGTCACACGGCTAGAGAATGATGAAATCAGATTTGAATTCCAGGTCTATAGTCTCCAACGTCTACATGCTCTACATCAGCCAACAGATTTGGTAGGAATGACTGATAAATAGAGTCTATGGAAAGCTGAGAGTAAATTTGTCATAGCTAATTTTCTGTTGCCCTTAGTGGTCTAGCTGCAACTTAACTAGGGCAGGTCTTGTAGCTATTTCAGGTTTAGGTTTAGTATGTGTGAAAGGAACAGAAGCATTCAGGGTGCTAGAGAGGACAGCAGTGAGAAATCCAGAGAGGAATTTAAGACAAAGGAAATAACAGAGAAACTAATAGGTAAATACTGTATTAGAGCAGAATAAAAGATTTATGATGTGGCCATACATAATTACTACTGATTAAGTAAAAATTTACTTTCGAGTCATTTGCTAAAATCTGTGAGCCTCTATGGGTGTAATATTTACCTTTTAAAAGTAAAATCTAAAAAAAATGAATTTTTAGCATTGATTTTTAAAATTTTACCTACAAGGAATCAAAAGATATATTTTAGTGGTATTCAAACAAGAAAAAAATCAATGGAATTTTTTTTTTTATACTAATTTTTAGCATAACTCTTATATATAAAACTGACGAATGTGAAACAACTTGGATGAAGCCACGTAAAAGATTTGGAGCCTTCCTGCTTGGCCTTGTTGACCTCTCCTACTGCTGACCCCCTCAGACTTCTGTGGCTGTTAGAAACATAGATTGCAAAAACTGAGTTAGGAGAAATAGGTGATTAGGCTTTAGAAGGGCTGATCTCATGTCTGTTCTACGATCCTTGACCTTGGGCAAGTCTTTACCTAAGCCTCTCATTCTGAAAGTGAAGACGATGATGACACATGAACCGCCAACCTCATAGGGCTCATTGAGAACTTGGCAACTGGAGGTCCTGTATAAGTTTGGTAATACTCACATGCACTCACAGGACTCAACAGAGGATTTATTACAGTGAAAGAATACACACAATTAGCACAGGGAAAAGATGCATGGGGTAAAATCTGGAGGAAACCAGGCACATTTTTCCAAGAATTCTCTTCCTGTGGAGTCATAATTCCTTCTAAATCAAATTGTAACACCATGTATGAAATGTTATCTATCAGGAAAGCTTAGTAAAGATTCATTGTCCAAGGTTCATACGGGGGACTTGGCCTAGCATGTATCAGGAGTCCCGATCCCCTGATGGAAAGCAGGTGTTCAGCATAAACCGCATTGTTTGAACAAATAGTTTAGGCACAGTGAGCCAGTCTTACCAATTGTGAAATGGTGGGAACCCTCCTGAAATTCTGATTTTCAGATGGCAGCTAAGGATCATACTCGTAAGGACCATAGCAGTCTCAGGCCTCCTATGTTAGCTCTTTTCTGCTCAGTAAGCTTCAGTGCCCAACCCCCATCTGCCCCAGTTACATGGTTAAAACAATTTAGATATAAAATAACTTGAGAAAATTCAGAAGTGTCGTTTTCCTGTTGAAGTTTCATTTCATTCAAACTCTCTGAACTCAGATAATTTACAATGCTCTTTATAAAAGCTCACAGTTGTATGATTGAATAAAATTCAAAAATAATGAAAATAAAACAAAAATTAAAATAAAGAATCTAGTTCAGTTCTAGAGATAGCATAGCAAAATATTACTATTTTGTATTTTGTACAGTAAGTTTTATTAAAACATGTGAATCTATTCCTAAATCTATTCCTAAAACCCAATATTTTGGTGTACAAGAAAATAATGAAAATAACTCTGAAAGCTTATGTATTAATTACATAAAATGTTAAGCTGCTGTAACAAGAAACTCAATAATAAAGTAGCTTGCAGAACAAAAACGTTTATTTCTCTCACACGTAACATTTCCAAGGTGAGGGGTTCAGGTGGATAGAGAAGCTCTGCCAACTCCATCAGAGACTCAGCTGATGACAGCCCTGCCATTTGTATCAAGTGGTTCTCCACACATTATTTTCCAAGTTCTGGAGATTAGAGCCTGGATAAAGGAGTTAGGAGTGGAAGTCCAAAGCCAGGAATTCCATCCTAAGTAAGCGAAGTGAAAATTGTTCACAACATTTCTGCTCATACTGTATTGATGAGAGATTAGACACATGGCCATATCTAGCTGCCAGAGAGGCTGAGAAATGTAATCTACCTACATGCCTAGGAAGAAGGGGCAAAACTTTTGCTAGACTGTTAGCCATGTCCCCCATAGCCCATAAGAGTTTTCCATTATAGTTATAATCTAGACTACTTAGCACTTTATTTAGAGATTCCTAACTTTCCAAGAAATTGCAGAGCCAGTCAAGAAGTTTTCTAGAATGGTATTCAAGCTATCGCTTTAAAAAAGTGCTATAATAATCTATATTACAAGAAGATTCCATGATGTAAAATTCATGACCACAATTGAACAAAGTGCTTTCAATACATTTTATTATTCTTGCTAGTTTTACCTCAGCTCTGGTTGACATTATTCTTCTTTTGTTTGCTCTTTTGAGCAATAAGTAATACTTCCTGCTCCAAACCATTTCTTAGCTAAAGAGCTTTCCTCTTGTTGAATACCTTTTAACCTCTGTATTATAATTATGATTTTCAAGTTCAATTGTACTTCCTTATAGTAAATCTAGGAAAATTGAAAAATAAACCACCTCATTTCCATTTTCTATGTTTTACTACATCTGTTATTTTATTTGTGGATATAATATAATATCCAACTCCTTAAGGGCATTATGTGTATAATTCAACTGTTTGTGTTTTCATCCCTGATGTGTAAATAGTAGCATTTGATTTGTTAAGTTTAAATTTGCATTTAAAACTATTTAGAAGATTCTTTTGTTGGTTTATTATATAATCTCCTACGATTTCTGTACCTTTATTTTAAAGTTGGTGTGAGTGTAAAGGGGTAGATAGTAAGCATTGATGACTGGTAATAAGAGTCTATATATATCATTGGCTTGGAATGCATCAAAACTGGGCATCGACTTGGGCATTCATTTTTTTCTGTTTCACCTTCTGAGACTTCTCTCTGTCTGTCTGTCTCAGACACATACACACATATATAGGTATACATGTGTCTGTATTTTCCATTTTAATTGCCTTTCATCTAAATGTAAAATTTCCCCACTTGCAGAAAAGTATCCCATCACTACAAGTGTGGTCCTTTATGTACTGAGATGATACCCCTATGCACAATGATGAAGAATTCCCTTTTGAGTTGTCGCTTGGTAGTGGGACAGCTTTTTACCTATCTCTTCTCTCTCTCTCCCACAGTCCCTGGTACAATTAAGAATAACAGTTCACCAGATGCCAGATTTGACTTGGGCACAGAGCATGTGGTCAAAGGACAGGATGTAATTAACTAATTCACATGTATCAGACCCACGATCTAGGATTCACATAGGATACTGAACCAAATTGCTGGAGACAAATAATCCTCCAATGTTTTGAATTTACAGAGGGCTTTAAATATATATATATTTCTCTTTCCTCAAATTCTTGCTAATCTATTATCTCATGTTGATGTCACAAAAGTCTAGAAATTTATAGAGAATCATGACTAGATCTATTTTTCTTATTCTGTTTTATGTTTTCATTTTCTCTTCCCTCCTTTCTTCCCATCTTCCTTTCTTTCTTCTCTCTTTCTTATTCACAGAAAGAGAAACTAAAGGGGCAGAGATGTTTAAGTAAAATGTTTAGAATTCAGATCTAAATCAGTGTAATTGCTCCTATATAAGGATGTAGATGGAGACAGGAAAGTGTGTGTGTGTGTGTGTGTGTGTGTGTGTGTGTGTGTGTGTGTGTGTTGAATGGAGGGAGAGAAGCAGCAGTTCACAAGTGTTTTCGATTCAAACTTCCCCCTGATTATCCAAACCTTTGTATCTTAGAAAGCACCCTAGGAGCCATCTGGGTCAACTTCCCACTGCTGGACGGCACTGCTCCTTGCTCTGGCTCCTCTTGATCATTTCACAGATAAGATGCTTATATCTCACAAGACAGCACATCTTAGTTTAGATCGCTTATGTTGTAAGAACATATATTGAGTTGAAATTTTCCTCCCTGTGACTTCCATCCCCTATAGGAATACATAAACAAGTGTAATCTTTTCCTTAACAATCTCTAGTCTAGACATCTGAGAACACCTATCATGACTTCACCAAGTTTTCTCCTCTCCAGACAAGCATCTCTATTTCCTACAGCTTTGCCTCTCTATGTTTATATTGCATTTTATCCCTGCCCCACTTAAGATGTACAGAGAACTAAGAGCCAAGCTCCAACTCAGAGAACAATGGGCGGTTACTTTCCCTGAGTTGAAAGTCATGTAAGTGGAGATTCAGAGCATCTCTGGGAGCAGATGCAGGCATTGTTATCCTAACTCTGCCCCAAGATAAGTTACCTATCCTTTGTCTAAGTTTGTTTTTTCATCTATAAAATGATGTTACTAAGAATAAATAAAATAATGCTTGTGAGTAGTTTGGAACAGTGCCTGAAATATAAGTCTATTTGTGAGCTGTCATTACATTCATATTTTTGGCAGTCATGCCACACTGTTAGTCGACTAAAGACCATGACCATTTATATACAAACCACTAAACATCAATGTCCCTTCTCTCTTATATATGTGTATGAGCAGTTTGTATTATGTGTGTATTTGAACATAAATGAAGGACTCTATTCCTATTAAAATTTATATGATTTATTTTAGTATCTCTTGCAGCCTATTAAATGTTTTGAATCTTGATGGTGTCATCTAACACATCGAGTCTTCCTCCCAATCTTTTCTTTTTTTTTCTCTCTCTCTCTGGGGGTTTGATAGGCATGCCTTTTATGACTTCAACCTTATTATTGAAAAAAAGAAACCAAATAAAACTGGAACAATTACAGAGCACTCTAGTTTTGCATCATCATCCAGCCTATACTTATTTTTCTAGTGTAGGATAGTACAAGCTAGTTAATTTGATGTTTGTCTAAAATCAAGATATCCACTTGGCAAGGATTCTATATTGACTTACCAATGAGTATTCATATATTAACACAAGGAAAGGAGATTAGTTTGGCATGACTTATTTATAAAGCAAATTTCTGGTTTGCTCCTTCCTCAATTCTCTTAGCTATTAATAAATCACATTAAATGCATGTGGCATTGACTATAATATGCACAGTTATTGCTGTAATTTTGCTCATGGACTTGGCCAGAACCTATAATTTCACTAGTGGAGGACTAAATAAAAGTGTGTATTTCTGGTTTAGCAGAAACAAATTGCTATTATACTTATAAACTATAAAAGTTTTTTTCTTCAAAATTCTTCCATTTTTTTGCAGAGAATAATTTATTTCTCTTCATAAATAAACAACCTCGACAAACAAAGAAAAGAAAATCAAAGAGAAAAGCATGTCCAGACATTCCTAGTTATTTCTTTGGAACAATCTAAGACGTGAGTAACAGAACCAGTAAAAATCAGATTTTCTCTCTCCTTGCCCAATATTTTCTCCCCAGAGCAATCCTGCATTGCATCGGCCCTTGTATCTCTCATGGGAGCACCTTATCAGGTAAGATTTTGACTAGAGCCTTCAAATAGGTTCACATGGGGCTTCATATGTTTGAACTAACCAACCTCTAAATCTTTTGAGATTCGTCCATCATTAATTTGCAGTAATTGTTTTGACATTGTTGATCTCTCAAAACTAAAAAGTATTCCCTAACAATAAAGGGGCTGTGATTTCATTAAGGATTTGTTACATTTCAAGAGGGAATACAATATTTTACGAAAAACAAAAGGAACCTTGTCATATTCTATTAAAGCAATCTTCTAACCCCACTGAAATTGCCTGAGAACTTGCACAGCTCCTAATTATATGCCGTCTACCTTAGATTTTCACGTAATTTAAACGAATGGGTCTTGTACTGAATGTCTCATTTTTAAATTACTCAGTGTCTCATATGTAAATTGTTCAAATTCAATATTTTGACCTCCTTCCTCAGAGTCACCTAAGAGAATAGAAGATTCTGGAAAAAGGGATCCTATCTCTCAGAAAGTCACCAAATTACTTATTTTTTTAAAAGACTTGACTAGTTCACAGTTCTTTACTAAAATCCCATAGAGGGTTTGCCATAGGAGGAGAGAAATGAATGAATGGATTGAAGAAAAGGACTTTATTTCTCCAAACATTTTCCAGTGAGATTAGGAAATGCTTATTATGCCACCTTAAAATCCGATCTATAGGGTTTGCCCACTGCTATCTGCATAGGAGAGAAGTAAACTGACAGATTGTAAACACAGCTTGAGTTGCCTCCTTTCTGACGTTTGAACTAAACTTAAGTCCTCTTGGGATGGAATTTAGTTTTTACAAAATGCAGCTCTGTTTCAACAAGGATAAAAGCAAGGAAATTACCTTATAATGTCTCCTTCTTAACCTAATTGTCCTTAAGGTGGTTATTTTGATAAACTAAAATATAGATTTGAGAGAAATATTTAAAATCAATGAGAATTTTTTTGAGTTCTTGGTTTAAGGTGAGCTTTATTTAAATGTTTGAAAAATATTTTCAGAGCTCAGTAGGGTTGGGACCTGAAGTACACAGGGTAGGGGCTGTTAATTATTTCCTGGCTGTCCCTAAAACTGGGTCAAAAAAGAAAAAAAAAAGAAAAAGAAAAGAAAAGAAAAGATCATCAAGCTTTCAGTCAACTTAAAACATATCTCTTTGCATGTCATACTTTATTGTTATGGAACTGCTGGTTCTTTTGTGCAGACCTTTCTTTACATCACCAAGTCCATTCACTGTCACAAGTGATTTTCAATGAAATGCACAAATAAGGACGAACAAAAATTGTTTTGTAAAGTGCTATAAATAATAACAAATATAATAATAATAACTGATATTTATTGAGGACTCACTATGTGCCTTACAGGAGTCTAAGATTTTTTACATGTACTCACTTGTTTAGTTATTACCACACCCTATTAAAATAGATACTATTATTATTCTCACGTTTCAGATGAGGAAACTGAGGCACGGGCAAGTAAGTAAATTAGTCAAGTTGCCTCAGCTTTAGGCCAGTGCTACTTAACATAGTTTGCTCTTTCTATAGTATGAACTTAGACTTCTGGAAACAAATCTTGCCAGTATCTCACAGGAAAGGCATTCCAGGTTGACTAGACTGGAGTTATGTCCTGCTGTGTTGTCTTGGTGGTGCCAAGTCAGTTCCAATGAGGGTAATTAACAGTAATGTTTTGGGGAGGGACAGTGGTGGGGAGTGGGAACAAAGTTTTATCATTGTGAAGAATTGAAGAAAAGCAAAAACTTTCAGGATAGATATTTGAGAAATGAGTAGGACTTGGACTTTGGCTACTCATTGATTCATCCAGAAAATATTCCTTGAACATTTACTATGTGCCTGGCATTCCGTTCTCAACTGTGAGAATACAAGAGTGAACCTCCAAAATAAAGCCCTTTCTTTCATGGAGATGACTTGGCCTCTTATGCAAAGCTACTTTTCACTCATGCTGCCTAGATTTTCAGTTGTCCACAGTTCTCTGCTTTAGAGAATGTTTCTTCTGTGTTTCAGCTACTTGTCTGGAACCTTCTCCCTATAAACAAGTTTATTTCTGAGGCACAGAAAGGGATTATACACATTCAGTCTATAAGATCAGGGGAGGGAAAAGCTCCTACAGGTTATTTAAAATCTGCATAAAGATATACAAGCATGACTTACATAGTTCTGGGCTCCAGCCCAAGAATGCGCTGATCATGTCCACAACTACCAAGCTGCATAAAGACCCACATTAAAACAGTAATAACAGAGAAATTTTTAAAAATGTAGAAGTTATAGAGACAGAGCCGAAAGGGTTCCTAAATTAAATCACTTTTATCTAGTCTCATTCGCTTAAGGATGCAATCAACTCAATATTTCAGCAGCTTGGGACCTTAGAAATGTATTTCAAAATTAATTATAAAATGAATTCTTTAAAATGGAAAAATATACCACTTTCCTATTACTCTTAACAACAGATTCTAGTTAATACAGCCTTGAAGCAGTTTAGTGGTTTGACTGCCACCTACTGTTCATTTTTTGCCACAACTCTCGTGTAGCTTGGGCAGGCGGTAAGAAAAACGCCTTGGACAAACCATTTTTTAAAAAAGTATTTTAACATATGTGCTGTAATGTAATTATTTTAAAAATTTAAGAAGTTGAGAGAATGTGATTGATTCCATTTCCAATTACTGTATTTGTCTTAGTAGTTTATGACAGTCACATTGGTGAAAAATGCAAATTCTATCACATTCTGAAAATGTATATAAATATGCAGGATATTTCATTTAGTCCTGACAAAGCATTATACTTGAAATTTATAAAAATATACCACAAACATGAATGCATCAACCTGAAACTATCATCTCATAAAGTGGTGTCTGATCTTTAAAACAACAACAAAAAAGAGATCTCTATCAGCACACTTTTATGCTTACATGGCTTGTGTAGACTTCAGTATAAGCACTTCTATCTAAACAAGTAGATCAAATACTATACATCCCAATTATTTCAGAATGACCCAGGCGTTTGGTAGAAATTTGTTCAGTTAATATGGCAGTCTTGAGATTCTATTAAGTGCTTAGAATTCAGACGGCAGTATAGATTAATGCATTTTCTCTCATATATAAACTATTCATTTTAGAGTAATAACTAATTTTCTAGATACGACAATGCTATTTGCTGTTTAAATATAGAGTCCTGGTGGAAACTTTGTAAACATGTGATCTTAAGACGTAGTGTATATGAGTTATTTTATTTTTTTACTTGTGTCTTTTTTCAAGCCTTTGTACTAAATTATGCATGTAAAGAAAAATTTTAAAACATTTATACATTTTTACTGATGAATTACATATATGTATATGCTTTTGTCTTTCACATGTGTTTGTAGATTATTTTATTCACACTTAAATCCAGTTATATTTATTATGTTTTTTAAAGCATAAGGGAAAAATCACCTAGAATATTTTGCCTTTATTAAAATGTGCTTCCTGCAAAAGATATGTTTCAGGTTTTCATATAAAATGGTGTCAATAAATTCTAACATTCTAGAAATCATTTCGGCTAACATTTGTTTTCTCAACCAGGGGCAGGTATAGAGTAGTGGTAGTTTCATTTGTTAAGACAATATTGGTGAAAGACAGCATAAATATCCTTTTTTTTTCTTGCCATAATAGTATTTTTTTCTGATGTATGAAATAGCCACCTTAGATTTAAAAATCACTATGGGTTCTGTGATTAGGCCTCTCTATATATAGTTTTACAGATAAATACATCGCTTGAAAATCTGTCCTTTCTGATATCAATAATATAAATATAAAACAAAATTTTTAATGTGGCTTTATTTACAGTGACACTGATAGAATTTATAAAAAATGATATAAAATGATATTTAGTAGCCTGAGCAAATTTGATCAAATACTAGTTGATTCCATCCAATAACAATGGCACTAATCCAAAACTAAAGAAGATAATTTTACCTAAAATATTGGTGAAGAAGCTAAAACAAAATTAAGCTGACCTTTTAATAAATGTCCATTTATTGATTTAAATTCACTTTTTTCTTTTTCTGAGCAATGCTGATGAGGTCTGTTAGAATACAAGCATGTATAATAACTTGGACACAACCATTTTTATTTCTTTTGTGTGTCATTAATGAAAGATTGAAGCAAGCTTCACCTAAGTGTAGTGATGCAAAAATAATAGTATCCCAGTCTGGCTGCGCAAGACCGGAGGCAAACAAGGGCTTCATATTAAAGTGCCTTCTAGGTAGCTGACATGACGCATCTAGTCAGACGTAAATAATGACAGACGGAAACTATCATGAGGTCTGTGAAGCATCAACATACTGCTATCATTTTCTCTCTAACCTTGCCTTGCTAGCAGCTCTCAGCCTTACAGGCTGAGAGATCATTTAAAAAGCAAATCCTAATGACTCTGCCCACTGTAACAACAGTCAGTGAGATTGGCATCAATTTAGCTCAGTTTAGAAACTCAGGATAGCAGCCATTGTTGACTTGTGACACCCTAAACTCCAATTGTTCTCTACAAACTAACCCCCACCCCCAGTGCTACCCCTTCCTCGCGGTTATTTCCACACCTTGCAAAAATATTCTCTTCTCTGAGTGGGAAAATGGTTCATCTCAGCTTTTTTCTTGGTGCTCTGTGCTCTACGCTGTACCTCTTTTTCTGGACTAGCTCATTTGGTATAAAATGCTTTAAGTTACCCTCTCCCCGTTTTCATGGGGCACACATTATTTTGTGTATATTATGTATGCACAGGGTAACATAACATCTCAGTGTCCCTGTAGCTTAAGACTAATATGGTTATGGTTCAGATAAACACATCTGTACATGGCTGCCATAATCAATGTGGAATGGCAGAACAATTTTGCAGATGCAGTCCCAGGAAGATTAAAAAAAAAAAAAAAAAAGCTGTCTTGTCCAGATTCAATAGAATCCATTCACCACCAAGAAACCTGAGATAAAGCAGTCTTACATTTTATTTGTTAAGACAGTGATGTCTTTGCAAGCCGGTGGGAACTGAAGCTGATGCACAATAGGATAATAGCATTATCACTTTGCAAATCAGCATGTGGCTTTGCTTGGGTGCTGGCTGAAGGGCACGGGATTCTTAGAGCTCTAGCTGGTAACCTGAAAAGGCAAGGAGATCAAACTGCCTGGCTGTGAGTGTGAATGTATGAGGATAAATTGCCATGAATCTCCTTGCATATGTGTGCTTTCACTGTTTTGTAGGGGGCTAGGAGGTGAACGTACGGGCCTGAGTACGTGTGCGACTGTGTGTGAGTGGGGCTGTGAGGAAGCGGAAGAGAATGGGGAAGGCTCACAATGGCCATCTCGATGGAGAGCTATTGATCTCATTTCATAATGCTTTAATCTCCAACTAAACATCTTACTTACCTTGTGTAAAAGAGATGCCAAGTTGAAATAAATAATAAACACACAATATTTTAAGGACTTCTGAATTTTGCATGGTAATAAATATTAATGCAGCTTGTGACTCCCAAAGAAAATAGAAGGCACTTAATTCTGTTGTTGATATCAGGTACTGTGCAGGTTGATTTCCCGAGGCGAAAGTGAAAAATGCACTATTTGGACTTAAATTTAGATTTAATAAATAACTAATTTAGGATCTTGTTCTATATGCAAGGATATAATCACAAGGCATTCGTTTTTAAAAGGTTTCATTTATTCTTGTGAGCTTAATTATTGCAAGGAAACTGTGAGCAATTTGTTTTTTACCAGTGTCTGATTTCTGAGAATGGTTATTAAATATTAAATGGATGCATAATTCAGGCAATTAAGAAAGTAATCACACAAAGTAATGTAATGGAAGTTAATTATTACTGCATAAGCAAATAGTTCATTAATGCTAGTAGTTGCTATGGCTGCATTCTTAATACATGCAGAACTGAAGCATGAATCCTCTGTGTATTCAAGGAGCTGGTAGGAAGTGTGATGCTACAGAGAGAGCGCCCCTAATGAAAACCAGAAGCAAATAAGGCCATATTGACCCCTGACTTGTCTAAATAAGGTAGGATCATCATTACTTAAGAGAGTTTTATCGAAACAACCACTGAACAAGCTGCTTATAATTTTCTGGGTATGTAACACAAACCATGACTTAAATCAAGGAGAAACCAAAAGGAATTCAGCCTGTAAAAAAAAATCACCAATCATACTTCCCTCGTTGTTTTCTTTTTAAATCAACTCTTTTGTTAAACAGCTAAAATCATCATTGGTAACTTAAAAAGACTCTATAGATTTGTTTTTTCATAAAAGCATTACAGCAGATAATAGACCTTATTTTGTCCTGCTGCTCAACCCCAAGTGAAAATTCTGACGTCCCTTTACTAACACCATCTCCCTAAAGCATGCTTTGTAAAAACTATTTTATATTAATTCAACACATATGGGTTCTGGTGCTCTCTAGACTTCGTGCTGCTGCAAGGCACTAAGGTGACCAGAGCAGGCTAGGCCAGGCAGAAAGAGGGAAGAGCAAACAATGGTGGGGATTCTGCCCTGAGCCCCCAGAACTAAGCCAGGCCTGCCTCCAGAGGAGACAGCTTCTTCAAGGGTTTACTTTTTAACTACCCAGAATGGTCCAGGGCTCACTGCTTCCTAAAGCAATGGCACTGCCTGCCCCATTTTGTCATAGAATTTCACATAGAGAAAGGCAATTCTGTAAGGCCAGGTGCTCTTCTACCATTTCAGTTTATGCATTAACGTGCCACAATCCTGAGACCATTTGCAATGCCACTACTTGCAATGCCACTACTAAGCTCTTCGAACCACCTCTCAGGAAGGGGGCTGTGCTATGTGTGCATGGTGGAAGTCAAGAAGCATTGTCAAGGAAACACTTCTAGTCATTCAAGGACAGTCTCCTTCCTGTTCCTAGTGCTTGAGTAGCCACTGAGGGAAGTAGGAAAGAGGTATAAGGCAGACCTGACCTCCTCTCCAAAAAAAGCAGATTACATTCCCATTAGAACAGTGGTTCTTTTAAACTTTGGGGGGACCATGGAGCTCTAGGGTGCTCTAATGACCTGGACATTTACATAAAAATTTACGGTCAATTTATAGGGTTCATGGTCTCTCTAATTCTACCCATGGATCTCAAATTTAAGACCCTCTGCTATAGAGGAGACCAATATCTTCAAACAGAGAGTGAATGTTTAGGAGATAATTGGCTTTTTTTTTTTTTTTTTTACATATAGACTATAAATACAGCAAAAGGGATGGTGGAGCCTGAGGTAGTTTGGAGAAAGCTTTATGGAGCAAAAGAGCCTTGAGCTTGACAATGAAGGATTCACAGTACTTTGAAGCCAAAGGCAGAGCATTTTGCGTGGAACAGCATGAGTAAAGAAAGAAAGATAAGGCTTCACTCATTTATTCGTTATCACACTTATTAATTAAAAAAATATCAAGCACTTACTGAATTAAGCAACCAGAGAAAGTAAAGGTAAGGTATGGTTTCCTGACTTCATGGAACTTACAGTCTATAAGATAATATCTATCAAGCATATTAATAACTGTTACAAGGAAAATGTAATTATTCTGAGCAAAATCTAAATACCTATAGAAAGATGAATTCAATCAGGGAGTTTCAAAATGTTTGATATAGGAGCCACATTTCAGCAAGGCGTTATTACAAGAAAACTATAATAATACAGACAGATGCATGGCACTGTCACGATTTCGCCTTTGGTTTGAATGTCACACCTTAAGCAGAGGAAGAAAGTGGTCTGGCCAAAGTCAGGGAGGTGGGGAAATGTGTTGTATGTTTATAAAACACGTTTAGTTTGAATAAAGCACAGGTTGTGAGTAGAGAAGGTTTTGAAAGGTGCGTCGGGCCAGGTCATGGATTCTCCTACCTAGTAGGTAAGGGAGTTAGAGTAAGTCATGGTGAATCACAAATTTTCTTTAATGTGGTGTTTAGGAAGGTACAGCTGGCTACGGTGCTTAGGAAATATTGGCATGGAGTGGCTGTAACATTGGGGAGAACTCACAGGCTTCTGAAATAACGCAGGAGGGAGCCATGGGGCAACTGTTGTTGGTGTGTGTCTGAGGGAATTAACTTGGCGAACAAAAGAGGGTAGGTAGTGAAAGGGGAGGCATGGAAATTTCAATTCACATCCGCTTGCTGGGACATAGATGGGACATGACTCATGGGTCACTTTAAAAAGAAGACACCATGTTTACTTACTAGGAAAGAAGCAGGCATGTCATCATGACAATGGACTTACATGGTGCCTCTGCCATTCACTTGTGTAAAAGAAGCCTTTCCATGTACTCCTTGCTTTGGAAGGACAGGATGTGCCTGCCAATTGTACCATTTATTCTCCTTAACACATTTTAGTATTACCTCACTCATAACAGTGTTTTTTAATATAATACCTGGTATATAAGTCCAGATCATAAATGTTTAGCCTTTAAACCAAACTGTTACTCTGCCAAGGGTCAAGACCATTTCCTTGCCTAGGACTTGAAGCTTTCAGATGATGGGCTCTCTCTGATTTAGGAAAAAGCTGATCTTTCCTATTTTTTTTTTTTTTTTTAGTGAAATCTCTTACATGACCTCAATTTGACCTCCATAAATATAAGCGGTAAATTGGAAAGATATTATTATTAGTTCTATTTTGCTGATGAGAGGAGAGAAATGCATAGCTTAAGATAACATAGCTAGTACAAGATGACTCTAAGATTAAAACTTTCTACCTCAAGAGGGTATTGATGTTCAAGACAGCCTTGAGTAGCAGGGGCCTCAATTTTCTCTACCCTGATTCATGGAATTTCTTCAAGGATCCTCAATTTAATTCTAACATTCATAGGTTAAACTCAAGTCGGGTTCAGGCAGAACATTAGAAACTTTGAGCTTTGCCTTCATTTTTGGGAATACTTAGTTTCCCATTCAGCATTAGGTTTATTCTTTACTCTAACAGAGATTTCTCTCATAGCAAGCTTGTATTCCAACTCTGCTGAAGTACTTTTCTTACTCTACATAAGTCAAATATCATTTCTGCATAGTGTCTCTACTTGGGTCTTTCATCCCTTTCAAGTCACAAGTGACTTTAGATTTCAGAGCTCATCCCAGCAATACAAAGCAGGCACTTTGCATACTTATCTGTGTATCCAAGTTCCATCAAAAGTCAGAGCCATTGGTTTGTTAAACTAACTCTAGAAGTTTCCAGAGTCCCATAGGACTTCCAAAATTTAGCTTCTTCTTCACCACTGATGAGGTAAAATATCATCAGATTATAGAATTTTGCCATCATGTTTAACATTGCTACATCTAATGCCACAGAACTCTCCTTAAACACATGCTGAATTAGCTGCTAACCAGTTTCTTGCTGTTCGCATTTCAAAAACTTTAAACCCTAAAAAAGCAAGCAACCACAATCCAGGCTGAAGATGTGTGTGTTGGACATTAAGCTGTTGTAATGGGCATTTACAACGTCTCTTTAGGACTATGCCCAATTCTCTTTTGGCAGTCTTCATTGTGATGGGGGTGGCAGGTGAGGGGCAGGGTTGGAAGGAAAATCCCCGTCTCACGTGAACTCAGGGCTGGCCTGCATAGCTTTTATTAGACAGTGTTTAAGCTGCCAGAGACTGGCTCAGGTCTCACAGTGGAGCTCTCGCATTAACCCTCTGCATCACCACAGTGGGAGAAAAACGCACCTTATGGGGACTAATGACTAATTCCCTACATCATGTCTTATGTTTCCCAGGGTGCTAACTTCAGCGCACCTGCCTCTGCTGCTGCTAAGGTAATGAGAGCACTTGTGAGTTACTGGTCACTGACAACGTTTATAATATTCTTCAACCTAATGTTATTGCATAGGTCAGTCTGTGGTGTTCACTAGGAATGGGTGGGTCCTGCTACCCTGGGAGCCCCAGTTTTATGGGCAGTTGGTGGGAGAAACCTTTATAAATGAGGTGGATGCATTTGGAAAGGTTCTAGGTGTCCCATGATACCCTGTTAAATTTTGTTACTAATTACATCATCAAGAGGTAATTATAGCACTCTGAGGCTAGAGATTTTAAAATCATAACCATCCAGAAAATTTAGCTCATAAAAAAAAAGGTATGCAGTGAGGCCTGGATAACAGAAGGTTGAGGAAAAGTGCCGGGGTGGCATGGGACAGAGAGCTTGGAAACCGGTTTGCTTGAGTTCAGTTAGCACCCAAATCTATTCATACTTGTCACCTTATAATCTGTGCTGTGGAGTTTGAGTGTGACTGCATTAGGAACATACTTCTCAATTTTAGAAAATCAAAAACTGCCCAATTCACTCAGATATGTATCTAGAATAATTATTTTATTTTTCTTTCTTAAATCAGTCTCTTTTTCTTGGTGGGTGCTCAGAAAACAGAGCTAACATTCAGCTTAAAATAAGAAATGTGAACATCCTATGAGCAGCATTTCAAAATAATGTTGAGTTTTTTGACATCAAGTAGCCAAAGATAAGTACAATGAGGTGAAGCACAAGTTTGCCGGACTCTCTTTGCAAGAGTGCTTTAGACTTGGTCTCTTAATACTGTCTCTGCCCCACTTTGCATTTCTGCCATGAATGAACCAGGGTGAAGAACCTACTGTCTCCTTCACTGGGAGGCATTCCAGTGTACTGGTTAAGAATGGGGACTCTGGAGTCTGAATTCCCTGATTTGCTTTCTGGCTCCTCCAGGTTAATCTCGTGTATTACTTAGGGTAGCACTAGTTGCTGTAATAAATAAACCTCAAATTATCAGTGCTTTGATGCAATAGAAGTTTATTTCTCACCCATGTAACAATCCAGTACTGTTGTTCCTGGTAAGCAATCTTCCATGTTGTGATTCAGAGATGAGGCTCCTTCATCTTGTGGTTTGTGCATCTCCTAGAACCTCAGCATCTTCTGCATCCAACCAACAAACAAGTAGAGAGTATGGAGAAGGCATAGCCAGTGAGTAACAGGGCTAGAAAAGACACACTTCCCTTTCATTGGCTTTCTTTGGTGAGGGCTAGTCACATCGTGCCACCAAGATACAAGGGAAGCTGGAAAATGTAGTTCCTAGCTGGGCAGCTTGATTCTATGGAAGGGAGAACACAAATTGTGGTGAAAAGTTAGCAGTTCTTGCCATAATTAAAAAATACTTCAACATTTCTTTTAGACAAGGTAACTGAACTGAAGTACAGACAAAAGCAGTACCTACCTCATAGGGTAGTATATGGATTAAATTAGATAACATATATAAAATGTTTGGCATACAGAAAGCACTTAATAAAAGGTAGCCATTATTTCAATAATTGTTACTGTTGTTGATTTTTTCTTGAGTTACTTTATTAGTACCCAACAGAGATATTCATAATTAATATCTCACATTACTCTAATTAAAATAACTAGCCAAACAATATGTGATAAGGCTTCTGTTTATTTTCTGAACGAAGAGAATCTATTTGATGGTGTGTAAAACTACTCGATGTGACAGTCAGACAGTCCCTGAAGGATGTGAAGCCTGCCTATAAAATCATGGCCCCTGCTCCACTCCTGCTGTATGTTCTACGCACAGAAGGAAGAAAAAGTTCGAATTTCTCAGAAGGGATGACAGGGCAGTTCATCATTTCATTGTCTACATGTTATTTTTTGGTATTTATTTCCATACCATTTCCATTAGAAATTACGGGAAGGTTTTGTCCTTGAATCTGCATCTATATGTACTTAAAAGACTCAAAAAGGGCTTTTGGTGTGAGTCAGTTCTATTCCAGTAAAACTGCTCATGAATAGCAACCAATTCAGTAAGGTCAGCTTTTTTTGCTGCTGAATTCCTCTTCCAGAGTGCAAAAAGAATTTCCTAGTCACCAACAGGAATCCTGGGCAGGTAAAAAGAAATTAATGAAGAAAATCAAGGCACAATTTTATACATGATTGGGGATATACTGCTAATTAGAGTGTTATACTCTCTAAAGGGTTTTGTGTACTTCTACATGATTCCATAAACCAAACCTAAGCCAGGCCAAATCACACCACACCTGACTCAATCCAACCTGGCTTGGTTGGAAAGCTAAAAGTCAGGGCGATGCGGCAGAATTTTTAAGCAAATGGGTTCCGTCAGCAGAAAGTCTGAGATGAAATCTTGGCTTCACTCCCAACTGTACCTGAGTAGCCTTGGGTAACTTAACCCTTCTAAATCTTGGTTTTATCATCTCTGAGTTGAGGTAAAAATAATGCTTGCCTTATATGTTTCTGAGATAATTTATGAGATATACTAATCACAGTGCTTGCTGCATAATAACAGCAAAGTACTTATGTGCTCTGTCTTAAGAGCTTTTTTGTATTTACTCATTTAATTCTTAGAACAACCCTATGAGGTTACATACTATTATTCCCATTTTACAGGTGAGGAAACTGAGGCCCAGAGGGTTTGTGTAGTCTCCCCAAGATAGTTAGTTAAATAGTAAAGTCAAAATTTAAACCCATGTTCACTGGCTTCAGAGTCCATGCCCTTAACCTCTGTTTTATCCTTCAATTATGCTAAATACAATGCAGGGAGACACGGCATGCCTGGACTCTTTCCAGAAGAGCTCTTTAGACTTGGTCTTTTAATACTATCTCTTTCCCCCTTGGCATTTCTGCCATGAATGAACTAGAGTGAAGAGCTCAGAAATGTTATCCATTATTTACGTTTTTATTAAGAGGCAGAGGTTAAGAGTTTAAGGAATGTTTGATTAACTAGCTCTTAAATTGGGGATACTATGGTATAAGAGACTAGAAAAACTTTTTTCATTAATACCTATTGAGTTAGTAAGTGAATGAATAAATGAATAAGTGAATTAGCACAGATGAAAACAAATCTTGCATAATCTAAAGCCAGGGATGGGTCACAAAACCATACCCTAGAAATTAGCAGCAATTGGAAGACATGGACATGGCACTCCCACGGTGTGACATTCAGCATAAAATGACAGTTCTGATGTACTAGTTGCATTTGAGTCAGGAAAACCTCCCCGCTGAGTCTCAGACTTCAGGTGGGGGAGGGCTGTCACCCCATGAGAAGCACTCAGTGTGATGGTCCTATGTCAGTAATGTGTCTGCGAAAGTGGCTTGCCAGAATGCAGCACTGGCCCATATAAAACACATTTTTATCTGACTTTCTAAAGCCACATTTGGTGTTCCATTAGCAGAGTGTAGGAGGCCCGAGTGTCCTCTGCATTACGTTAATTGTTTAAGCGTGACAGGTTATTACTTCAGTCAGAAGGGTAATGTAGATTGGGGGTGGGTGGAAATAGGGCACAAACACAATTTTCTAGTTTTTGAGAAGCAATTATAAATAGATGAGAAGGCATAAAAATATTACACATGAGATAACTTATCAGTAGCACAAAAAAGGCAGCCCGTGCAGCCAAGAGGAGGAGTGGTTCAAAGCTGACAAGTCTACAGCGATGATTTAAAAATAGCAATGGTAATTCTGCAGCAAAACAGAACAATGAAACCAAGAGTCACAGTGCTCAAAAAAGACATTGGCCCAACACAATGCTCTTTCATTGGGTAAGCTATTTTCATAGCAAACCCAAATTTTAAAATGTCAGCCTGATAAATAGGGGATATCCGAAAGGATAAAGTCAAGGTGTTTTGTGTTAATACTTAAAAAAAAAAAAGAAACTCTTGTTTTGAACCATCTTTTAGAGCTCTAAGGAAAGAGGATGTTGTGCTTTGAAAAGAGATCAAGTTATATATTGTCTAAATGCTATTTTAATATATTAAAGCATTAAGTAGGTTTAGATAATATTATGAGGCTCATTTTTTTCTTTATAATAGAATGAATGTTGGTTAGAATTCAATAACCATGAAGAGTTATAAAGTTTAAAATATAATGTCTTATTCTGATTTCCATTTTCTCTGAATATAAGTGTTATCTTGGTATGGTAAGATTACATAGAGTCTACTAGCATCTGATATGATATATATATATATATATATATATATATATATATATATATATATATTTATCTGGTATAACATATTATATATCAGCCTGGCAGGGTAGCTATGAGCAGACTTTAGAGTTACAGAGTCCTAGGTTTGAGAATCATTGCTGCTTATTGGCTGGTGGAACTTGGACAATATTTTATATTTCCAAAGTTCCCTTTTCTCATTTCTAAAATGAGGTAATTAACATCCACTACATAGGGTAATTTTAGGCATAAATTGATGAGTGCAAAGAACTTAATAAATAGTAGCTAACATTATGGTTACTTTTACTGCTATTGCTTATAATCTTGGGCAAGTCTCTTGATTTCTTTGTTTCTTGAATCTTTCCAGGAATTGAGGTAGGTAGCTTTGAGGTCCCTTGAAGTCTTGAGATCTGAAGGATTAGATAGATAGATAGATAGATAGATAGATAGATAGATAGATATGGGTATAGTCATTCTTTATAGAAACCTCTGTATAGCTTAAATCAGAGGTCTAAAGATTTTCTAAGAACAGCATGTCCCTTAGAATCTAGGACTTTTCATCACACTTGTTCCTCCTTCTAGGCAAATATCCTCTTAAAATCGAATTCCACAAATGAGATTAGAAATAAAATCATAACTGATTTCAAGGTCTAGGCAAATTGGCACAGCCTGCGAGAGCAGTTCACCTTTATATACCAGCTCTGTCTAGGAGGTACATTCCTGTGCACTAATCATTTAAAAAGAAAGGAAAGATGTTTCAGGTTTGGTCTTGTTCTGCTCTAGTCCTCAGTGGAAAACACACCTTGAATTAAATAGTACCCACCGAGGAGTAGAGTGCAGCCCTATCTCAAGCTCCTCGGCATTGTTATTTGCTTTGTGATGAGAGAGAAAAGCCATCCATAAAGTTTCAAGGGAATGAGAAAGTGGCGCAGCTGCAAAGCCCAGGGCCGATTTCCACCTGTATTTTGACATTGATTATGCCTGCCTTTGCTATTGAGTGTCATTCCAGTCAGTGGGACGACAATAGGGAGTTTAAGGGAGCGCAGGGAGAAAATGATGTGCAGAAGAGTAAAGAAAGTAGTAAAAGGAAATGCTCAAAAGGCTTAGCTAGTTTGGGGCACGCGGGCTGAAGGGCCAGGTGGGAACCACCCCATCGAGGAGGTGCCAGCAGTGCCAGGCCATTCCTCTGGCTGGCTCCTGCAGCTGTCACAGGTCAGTTATCTATTTTCCATCTTCCCATCTTCCCACGTGTTGAGATAATGTTAGTTATATTCGTTTCAAAGATCTTCCAAAAAATAAAATTCATGAAGATGTGAAAAGCAAAGAGTTAAGCACTCATTCATGATAATAACAATATGTCTTACTTTTATATACTACTCGATGCTTTTCTATATTTTTTATCTGCCTAGTCGCTCACAAATATGCTATGATATTGTTATAGCCACTCTATCAGCTGGATGTATTAAGCTGCAAGTAACAGAAAACTCAATTCAAAATGTAACAATTATTAAGTGCATTCTTTTGGTTCAGAGGTGTAGTCATATTGCAGAGTTGGCTGATTCAATGAACCAACATTATTATTAAGATCCCCAGTTATTTCTATCACTGGTGCTGCCTATATCCCTGGGCTGGTAAGAAGATGGCTGCAGTAGTTCTGGGCATCACAGCAAAGCCCAAATATTATCAAAGGAAAATGAAGTCATTTTTTTTTCTTCTATGGCTCTCTTTCTTAGAATTAATCAGTTTTTCCCCCCAAAAGCCCTCCTGCAAACTTCCCTTCATACCTCATTGGCCAGAGTTGCCTCACGTGTACTTCTTAAACCAATCATTGGCAGGAGGAATGGGATTATTTTTAGACCAGTTGTTTCTACTCCTGTGGCTGGGATGGGGTCAGGGTGCCCTGAGGCACATACATGGCTATATGACAGAGAGGTGAAGGATACCAGAACAGAATGAGGTTTATATTAAAAAAGAAGAAGTAAGAAATGTATACAGGGTAGGTAACTCAGTGTCCACTACACCCAATACATAGATAAAAGGACACTGAGACTCAGAATGGTAAAGGAATTGCATAAAATGTGGCAGAGCCATGGTCGATAAAAACTATATTTTTAAATAAGAGTATGTAGAATATTCCCAGAACATAGAATGTTTAGCTGGAAGAGATAATAAAGGTCATCAAATCTCTGATCTATCCTAGTACTTTGAGAACATGGGCCTTGGTATTGCTAGCTCCTCAGCCAAAAGACCTTACTAACACATAACTCTAAATGGAATTTATCCCTCAAATCTGTCAATCTTCCCTTTGAAGGGCAATGTGTGTGTGTGTCCTATAAAGGTTTTGCACGGTGGAAGAGCGGGCCAGGATAGCTCCATCACTGAAGTCCCTCCTGCTCCTGAGGGCATAGGATGGGAGGGTCAGAGAAAGAACAGGAGCTTGTTTCTAGCTCACTGTCTTCCATGGGCTCTGGAGATGGGAATGAGAGGCCCCTCCTTGAACTGAACAGCCCTACCATACATCCATGTCCACTCCTAGAGGCCCCTGTGGCCTTCTTCTCTCTTTTCTATTTTTTTCCAGCACTCTCTCTCTTTTGCTGAACCCACTGCCCCAAGTTCACCTTCTTCTTCCCATTCTCATTAAGTACAGGCATTGAGTTTCATGTGGTTTTACCTTATAAGCTTAGAGTAGGAGCTGGGAATTGTTTTCAGGTTCTGCAAGTAGAAGGTCAAAAACAGTGGCATTGCCTATCCTAATAAGCAAACTTTTCTCCTGCAAAAATTGACTGACTGCACAGAACATAATTCAGGTGTGTGTGTTAGTATGCCAGCGGAGTCTTTGTCTCTTTGCTGAACCTTATCAAATATTCCTAAGATTGTCTACCTTTTAGCATAATTGTAGAACATCTTAACTCTAAAAAAGCTACTTTCCCCCACCTCATCAAAGACATTTTTATCCAAACTTGGCAGGGGCAGGGATGCATATGCTCCCTAACACCGAGCCTTCTGCACACTGTCAGGGCTGTGGGCCACACCATCCCTGACTGGGCTGCCAACCATTTATCTCTTATTCCTTGGGCTTTTCATCCCATGATTCAAAGTCTGGGTTGGAATGTCTGTGTGGCTGATCCTGAGTCAAGCGTTTTTGCTCTGATGTGTGCTTGTGTGGAAGGCTTAGGGGATGTGGAGAGTGAGGGAGGAGGACACTCCTACTTCAGTTTTTGGAGTGAAAGTGGGGTGCCCTCTCTCCCACCAAGACAAATTTAATGTAGAATTTAGATGTTCGAGTTCAAATGTTGGGCAGCCAACAAATGACCGGAGTCTACAACACTGGGGCATGAATTGCCTTAGTTTTTAGAGTAGAGGAAAGACTCAGACCCAACCAGAACAGAAAAGTCGAGTTAAAGAAAACCTACTGGTTAGCAGAGCAAATCAATCAAATGTTTCTTAGAACCACTATTGGCAGTGGTTCTCAAACTTTTGGGTGTGTCACAATTGAGGGGAACTTAGTAAAAACATCATTTCTAAACCTCACCCCAAACATACTGAATGAGACTCCCTCAGAGGTGGGGACCAGGATCCACATTTTTCATAAACTTCCTGGATAATTATGATGGATTAGGTCTGTAGAACTCCTCTGAGACATACTGCTAGGTAGGGCCAAGGAGAAGTGATGAGCGTAACAATAAAAAGCTAAATTTAAGTAGGGCTTTCTATGTTAAGCACTTTATACAGGTTATCTCATTTTAACCTCACAGTAGCCTTAGCAGATAGTACTATTTTGTCTGTTTTACAGATAAGCACGGAGATATTAAGTAACTTGCCTAAGTTCACAAAGCTGGTAATTAGTGGGTCCAGGGTTTGTAATCCACATCAACTCCAAGTCCATGCTCTCAAGCCTGAGCAGAGGGCTCTCTGGTAAGGACGACGATTTCAAATACTGAAATTTGCAGGCATTTTATTAAGGTTTGTGGGTCCTGGGGCTAAGTCCCCTGGAGACTACAGAGAGAGAAAGATGATTATCACATCCAAAGAAGACAGGAAGCTTGAAAATAGAAATATTAGTATAATTACAGTGGCTAATATGTTCTAACTTAATGCCTTTTAACATTCTAAAATTTTGCCCCAAAATTTTGAAACCAGAAAAGAGATAGAAATGGGATAGACTGTGTATGATACTAACTAAAATTGTATTGTCTTGATTTCCTTATTTTTATGGAGTAAAATTAGCTAAGGTTTTAGAACCCATCCTAGTTCAACAAACAGCAATCCTCAGACAACTGGATTTATTCTCCTTGTTCAACTGGAAAAAGAAAGGCAAATGATAAAATGTTAACCAAAGAGAATTGTTTTTAAAAATATCTTCTAGGGCATGTTCTCAGACCAGTACGCATGAAACCCAAAAACTTATATGTTCTTTATTTGTTTCTAAAATACTGTTCAGTGAGACCTAACATTTGGACAGACGGCCTGTGGCTCTGCAAATCACAGTCATATAACAAACGTGTATGCACGGTGCTGAACTTGTTAAGGAATGAAGATAACTTGAAATACAAAGGTTTAATTTCAGTTGGCCAGAGAATTCAATTAACCAGAGAATCCTATTTGTTGAAAATACAATACTTTCCCCATCGCTCCTAAATACCATGGTTTCTGTATCTTTGTGGGGGATAGGGGGGAGTCTTAGTAGGAATGGGGAGAGGTCAGCCTCTGTAATGCACACTCTTTTGAAAGGAAAAGAGTAACCAAGTGTTCTTTATATAACAAATGGAATCAGTCACCTTGATGAGTTTGGATTTAACATAATAAAGAAACAGGAGAGTTTCAGAAAAAGAAGAGTAGCTTCCTGCCAGTCTGAGTGGTGGGTCCCATCGGGAGGTAGAAAGATGTACAAAAGTCTTTTTGTACCCATGATCCTTTGATCCTTTATTTTTATAGGAGATAAGGCAGTAATTTTTCTACTGACCCACAGAAAAATTCCTACGAGAAGCCCAGAAACCACCCTGGATTATAGTGAATTTATAAAGCTGGCAGAAAGCATATATAAAGGTGATTTCTTTCACCTTATTTTAGATACCACTTTCCATGAAAAAAAAAAAACTCACTTAAACAAATGTTTTCTTTTCTATCCTATAGCCTTATGAAGTGTGAAGAGGAGACATTGTGAATATTGTTTCATAGATAAGGGAATAGGGGACTGAATCTACCTGGCCTGGTCATCTGGGGTCATAGAGACGTGTCAGAGGAGGAACATAAGTTTCCTTTGCTGGCCCTCACTCATTCTCTCCATGAACTAACTCTACCTTTCATTAATCATCTATTGTTAGCAATGTGGCCTCAAACAGTTTTCTGCTTGAAGTCCCATCCCATCCCCATCTCCGCTCTAAACAGCATCTTGGTCAAGAAAAAAATGATTTTGAAAATGCCATTTCTTGTAAGAAAAATTATAAAAACATGTAATTTCACTGTAGAAGTGAACTTTCTACTTGAAGGGAGAAAAATAAGAAAGATGGGTGACTATGGAATTTTCATAGAAGTTTTTCACGTGGCAGGTGCCATGAGCTTGTCTTCCATTTGCAAGGCAAGTGGCCCTGTGTGTGTCTCAAAATGTCCATGGGATTTTACTGTCTATTTCAATAGGAGTTTTTGAGATGTGGGAGAGAAAGAGACTTACTGACCTTTAAAAAGCAGCTGATCCAATTGTAGTCTCTACTGCCAACGTAGTTGCTTCAGGATTTCAGTGGAGTTTTTTAATAGAAAGGATGTTCAAGGAGTCACACATTTTATTTCTACATGACCATTGGGAATTACCATATTTGACTATTCGGGAGGTATTATAAATGTTCCTTAGTGTCACTTTACTACATGGCAATCAGGTAATAGAGTTTGTTCTGAGGAGGGCAGAAAATGGTAGCCTTGTAGGAACTAGTTGACGTGGAACAAAAGAGCTAGTGAAAAAATTAATTTTTCTGTGGAGTTAAAATAGACAAGCAAGCCTGTGGATTCATGGCCTTTTACAATATACAAACGGCTGGCTTTCATTTGAGAAAGGACAGATTAAAGGCAATGTTTGGATAAAGGTTGTTCATGTCCTCTTGGCTGGGATAAAAGTTATTTCATTCCCATACTGGAAAATTCTGAAAACAAAAACAAAACTATTTTCCTTTAAGGGTTAATTTTAGTGCTCTGGCATCAATGAAGTAACATAGAGAAGTGGAAATAGGAGAGTGAGAAGGAGCTGCTCAGGATGGGGGCCACCATGCCCCTTCCCAACAGCTGGAATGGGGTCCCTTGATGATTACGGGTGAGATAGCCACTACTTTTGAATAATTGTAAAGATAATATCAGAAAAAAACTTTGAAAAATAATAAGAGCCAGGGTGGTGGAATGTTGTAATCATCCAAGGTGATACGATCAGAGCCTAACCCAAAAAGCAGAGATGAAGGGAAGTAGGAGAAAGATTAAATTGAGATACAGTTTACAGTATTTGGAAAGAGACTACAATGTGGAATGAAGGAGAATGGAAGAGGCGACTTTTTTCTGGGATTTTTATTTATTTTTTATTAGAGAGTCTACAACTGGGCAACATTGCCATGTGTGATGGGTAAACACAGATGAATTTGGTGTTTGTTAGCAATTATAATCGCTTTGAGCCAGTCTTGAAAACAAAATGGTACAGACTCATGAACCAATGAGGACAAAAGGGACCAGACAGATCTGAGTGTCACCCATGTCTGTTTTAGAGCTACTCGTGGTTCTTGCAGAGCGGCTTATTTACAGATATGCCTGGAGAGGGCTATAAAGCCATACCTAGCCACAGGTAAAGTAGTATATAGCACACTGTGAAACGTTTCCCAAGTGATTTAGCAAAGCCACAAAAATGTAGTGAAAAAAGAATAAGCAAGGTATATTGATCAAACAAATGTTATTGAATGTATTGAGCCAATGAATAATTATATTAAAAGCAAGAGAAGAAAGATCTCAATGCATAAATGTTTCTGAAAATTATATTATTTTGAATTCAGGCTATTAAAAAAAAAACCCAGACTACTTTTATCCACTGACAGGAAAGAGAATATTCCTCAACTTTGTTCACCCACTGTAAAGAATGCTAGCTTTACATAATAAAAAAATTAAGGATGTGAAAGTTCTAGCATATTTCTTAGCATAAAGTTACTACTTTATAAATGTGAATGTTTTGAATCTTAAATTAAGTGAGATTCTCACAGTTTCAGTTTTATTGTTGTTACTGTATCTTTTCAGTTGAATTTGTATAATATATATTTCCTTCTAATTACCTACATCCCTCTTCTACCTTTCTTAAAAGAATCATCTAGCTACATTGTCCTTATTTCCTCACTTTCTTCCAAGTCATATAGCTTTGCCCGTCTACCCTCCATTCAAATTAAACTGGACGAAGTTACTAATTACCAACTTCCGTGGCATTTCCATTCTCATTTTACCAGACCTTGCTGTAGTATTTGACACCACCACGTTCTCTTTCCTGCATCTGGATCTACCTTTGGCTTCCTGGACATTTTGGTCTCCCAATTTCTCCCCAATCTTTCTGAATTAATCTTTTCCAGTTTCCTCTGAAAAGTTCCACTTCTCTCCAGCCCTTAAATGCTACAGTTTCTTATGAGTCAATCCTTCTACCCTCTGTCCTACTCTTTCTTATTTGCACTCTTTTTTAGTGTAAAAGCACATCAGTGGATTCAATTACCACCTTTAGGCCAGTGGCATATGCATCTGAGATCTCCCTTGGGTTCCAGAGAAGCAGTGCCAACTCCCTGGGGGATGCCATGGATAGCTCAGCATTACCCTGCCTGAAACTGAACTCATTTTGACCCTCTGCCCCATAAGCTTCTCCTCCTACATTTCTTATTTTGGTAATGATAATACCATCCTCCCAGTCACCAAAACCATACACCTAAGATTCATTCTTAACTCTTTCCTCATGCCCAAATGACATCCATGTCAGTCCTTACCTACTGCTGTTTGTTCTTTCATTTCCTACTGCTATGAGTTCAAACCCTTATATTGCAGCCACTTTCATCCTTCTTACCTCCAGCCTTACCATTCATTCATTTATTCATTCATTCATTCATTCATTCACACACAACACAATTATGGAGTGTTTTCTAATACCCAGGTATTTGTGCTAGGAATGTAGTTCAAGAGGTGAGCATAGTAGACCTGGTCTCTGCTCTCATGGAGGTTACACTGGGGCCCCAGTGGTCACCTTAAACCAAGATATGATGATGGCATTCCTTGTTCAGCATTCTTCAGCAGGCTCTCAAGCTTTAGGCCTGTACGTGCCCTTCTTAGAGTGGTTCGGAATAACTCGTGTGAAACACTGCTCACTGCCTCCCCAGGGGAACCTCGACTGCAGCTGGACACAGGGCCACCCAGAACGCATAGCATTGTCTTCCAAACCCTCATGCAAACAGAAACATGCTCTGTACATTATTAGTGCCCATTTGGAAACATTCCTCATAACCATGGGCTAGACTGAGCCATCTAAACCCAGGTCTTCACTTCACCACTTAAAAGACTTGAATGGATCTGCTTCCTAGCTCGAGATATCTAGCTTCTTTAATGGACCATGAGGAATCTTTTCTACTTCTTCAGCCTCATCTTTTACCATCATTTTGCCTTTTCCTCTGGAGACTGAAGTGCTCGTCCCTCTCAGGTAGCATATACTGTTTCTTACCTCCAAAATGTTTCTCCAGCAGCATCCTTTGCTTGTATTGTTCCACTTAAAAGTACTAACTCCACCTCTCGCTTAAGGCTTTCAAAACTTGATGCAAGGTTCTTTCTTCTTCCAGAACTCTTCCCTAAAACCCACTGCTGGGTTAGATGTGGCTCCCCCATGTTCCCCAGGTGCTTAGCTTAGTCATTGCATTCGTCTCAGCATTTAATAGTCATCTCCATGTGTCAGCCCCTCCAAGGGTGGGAACTGTCTCTTGTTCATCTTTGAATCTTTCTAGTGCCTGGCACATGACAGGTGCTCAAAAATATTTCAGTGAATTAATAAATAAGTAAAATATTGAATGGAAATGCTCTCAGAACCATGCAAACAACAAATTTCCCTTGACTTGCTCTGGCAAGCCATCCATCTGCCACTTTGCACATTTCCACATCCTGGATGGGACTGATGATTTAATCAGCTCAGATGAGAGTTTGAAGTTGCATCTCAGGAATCAGCCCAGTGCTGGAGAAAGATGTGGAACTGACAGTAAACCTTTTATTTAAGCAGAAGATTCTGTTTGATTACTGTGAACATTCCACCTCCTGGGTCTGAGCATGACTATAGCTCCCTATCACGTCATATCACATCACAGAGAACCTTGGGTTGGTCACTTTGGCTCCAGAGAGTTATCCTTTACCTAGAAAATAACCTGACATACCAGGAACTCTTCTACCCGGAAAAACTGAACCAGTTCATTTAGCAGCTTAAAGGGTCTTTGGTGGAGGTGCCCCTGTCTACATGTATCTGAGATACTCAGTCGCCATCTCTCCAGACTGAGTTTTCTCCTTCCCTATGCAAAAGGTGTCAGAGATTCATATATGTGGGGGCACAGTTGGTGCCGATAAAAGGTCACTTAGAACCTATGTGATCTTGGATAAGTTACCTAACCTCTCTGTGCCTTGGACTCCTCATAACAAGCATGACAAAGACTATGTCATAGGGTTAGGTCATAGGGTCATATCGGTAAGACCATTGCAGAGGCAAGATCCATAGTAAGTTCTCATAAATGTCAGTTGCTATTATTACTCTTCTTATAATACTGGTCTGTTTACAGAGAATCAATCCTGAGATAAGAACTTAGAAAACTATCCTGGAGAGAAACTGAAATGAAAATGTAAACCATAGTCTCTGCATTGGAGAATCACTTCATTAAAGGAGAATATGTCTCATGTCATTTAATGATCTAAAGCAAAACAAAAACGAAAGCCAGAGTTTACGTGAAAATTTTGAATCAGACTGTTTTCATGTTGCATGATTATTATTACTTTTTTCCTTCTCTCCCCAGTTTGTGCTGTCACTAAATTCCCCGTGAAAAAGCCACCTCTTGAGTCCCTAATGTCAATTTGGCTCAATTACCTTTCAGAGCTGCTCTGACCTGCCCATTTGTGGGAAGTGGCAGTAGCTTTCTCCTGTCCCCAGGGATCTCACTCCTCTTTTCACAGAGAAGGTTCTGACAGAAAGTGGTTCTTGTTTCTTTTAAATACTAAGTGCTCTGCTCTTGCCTACATGAGGGGATGTGGCTGGTCAAAGGACTATGTTTTCTACTAAGGAAGTTTGAAATGGATCAAAGGGCAGGTGGTGGGCAAAGCCAGGGAACACTCTGTGTCCAAAAGAACCTCAGCAGGAGGAAATCGTGGGGCCTGAGTCCTGATAAGAAATCGTTGCATCGGCTTTGCTTTTGCACCCATTTGTGCCCATTTCCTCATTTGTCTTCTACCTCACTGCCCACTGCTTCTCTGTCTGCTTTGTTGGCTTCTCTTTCTCTGCTGGTCTTTCAGTGCTCATGTCCCTCAGAGCTCTGTTCATGGTTCTGAGATCTTACTGTTTACTTTCCTTGAACAATCTCAACTATCCCAGGGCAATAGGAGCCAGATCTGTCTCCCAGGCTCCAGATGAGTGCATACAATTGCCTTCTGCATGGATTCTGCTTGGATACCCCACTCACAGATCAGTAAAACTCAAAATAATAAAAATCATATGTATAGGTTTTCTTCTTCCCTCAAATTTGCTTCTCCCTCTCTGTCTTGGCAAATGGCACCACCCTTCAAGCTGTTACCCAGAGAGCAATCTGAAAGTTGACCTTGACTTTGTCCTTTTTCCTCTCCCTGCCTATTTAGTCAATCACAAATTTTGGTCAACTCCTCTAGTTCTCTTCTACAGCTCCACAGACATCATCCTAGCCCAGGCCACCAGTGCCTCTCTCCACAGCCAGTGCAGATGTACCCTTGCTGTCTTCTCTGCTTTTAGGCTTGTTTCAATCCATACTCCATTCTGCAGCTTATTAGATAATGTAACATTGAAACTCTACCTGATCTAACAATTTCCCTTTGCCCTAAGGATAAAGCCCAGGCAACTAAACATGCTCTAAGGCCATGATTCAACCTTGACCTAGCTTCCAGCTACATCTCTCTTCAGCCACCTCATATTTTTGTGCTCCAGCCACACTGAGCTTCATGCAGTTCCTCAAATGTTCCTATGCTTTTTCTCACCTTTGCACCTTTGTATATGCTAGCCCTCTGCCTATATCACCTCCACCTAAATCTTGATTTTTGGCTCAGCTCTGCTCCTCTCTTACCTCCTAGCTTAAACACCACTCCCTCTAGGAGTCTTTCCCTGACCCTTAAGCTTGAATACATTCCCATACCTCTCTCTACTTCCACCACCATATAATGCAATACTACTGGCACCATTACTTGTTCAAGATTTGCCCTGCTTGATAGTGTTGATAGTTGACTTTTGTTGTTTTTTTTTTTTCTAGAAATAAAGGCTTTAAATTGTTATATACTCAAATAGATCAACCTTTTGCATGAGGATTAGAAAGGGCTTCATATAGACATATGTTTGCATTTGAAAAGTCAGGGAGCATATCTGACATTTCCTCTGCAGGTTGACGTGGGCGGTTATGCCTGAGGAAATATTTATTTCTTACTTTGTTATAACATTGTGAAGCTTTTTGTAGATTTTTCTTAAACAAAAAAAAAATTTAAGAATGACTATTAACACTTTCACCTACTAAAGATGGAGTCAATATCTTTTTCTCTATTCCTCTTGCTTAATAAAAACTAAAACCTCTGGAAATTACCTAAAAATCAAACACAAGACTCTGAAAGATAGAAAGAGAAAGTCAGACCATCTAGGAAACTTGCAACCCCAAGAACAACATAGTGATGAGTTCCCGGATTTCTTTTGCCTCATGTGTTCCAGTCTTGGAGTTGAAGAAGCCATTGCAACCCAGATACCCAGGGGCAAAGACAAAAGTAGCCCTGATCAAAGCCTTCTTTCCTTAACTAAAGGAGCAAGGAAGAAGCAACCTGACAGGACAGAAAACATTTAGACAATAACCATCTACTCTAGTAAAACATCAAGGAAAAAACTATGGGCACCTTCCCATCCATGCCAGTAAAGTCCAAGTTGGGGCGGGGGGTAACTCCCACACACCAGAGGCTATAACCAGACACCCCAATCCTCTTCTTCCCTGTTGAGGTGGTGCCAGAAAATGTCAAGTAGGGAGGTGAGACTTTTCAAGAATTCCACTGCCCCAGCATCAGTGGAGACCATGAAGGGAGACAAGACTTCCACTCCTCCCAGCAGTAATGAGGTTCCTGTTCCCAATCCGACAGTGTCAAAGGAAGCCAATCAGAGAGTCAGCTTTCACCATCACCCAGGAGTAATGAGGCCATGCCCACTGCAGTATAGGTGGAAGCCACGTGGTGAATTGGAACTCTCATCCCCAGCCCGCAATATCAAGGACCCCCACCCAGCCTTCTGGCATCAGTGGAGGTCAAGTGACAAATGCAGACTTCTACCTCCACCTGGCAGTAATGAAACAGTCTTCTGTCGAAGTGGTGCCAGAAAAAGCCAGGTGAAGTAGAAAGTTTAAATAAGATCCAGAGTCTTCTAACTTAATATGCAAATATTCAGGCTTTAATTGAAAACCAGAAAGATCTCAAACGGTGTGAAAAGGACCATCAGTAGGTGTCATATTTATTTCCTAGGCTGCCATAACAAAGTACCACAAACTTGGCAAAAAACAACAGAAATTTATTCTCTCACAGTTCCAAAGGTAAGAAATCTGAAATCAAGATTATGGCAGGGCTGAGCTTCCTTCAGAGGCTCTTAGGAAGATTCTGTTCCTTTCCTCTATTAGTTTTTGGTGACTCCAGGTATTCTTTGTCTTTGAACTGCATCACACTAACCTCTGCCTCCATGGACACATTACTTCCTCCTCTGTATTTCTAAGAACACCTATCATTAAATTTAAGGCCTATTCAGATAATCCAGGATGATCTCCTCAACTTAAGATCCTTAATTATATCTGCAAAGACTTTTTACCAAATGAGGTAACATTCACAGGTTTCAGGGATTAGTATGTGGATATATCTTTTTGGGGGCTACCATTTAATCCACTATGGATGCCAACAGTGAGATGACAGGGATGTTACAATTATCAAAGACTTTAAAGTAGCCATGATAAAAAGTACTTCAGTGAGCAATTACGAACATGCTAGAAACAAATGAAAAAATAGAGACCTTCACCAAGAAAAAGAAGATATCAGGAAAAATCAAAAGATTTAACATAGTAAAGATGGTCAATTCTTTCCAAATTGTTGTACAGGTTTAGTGCAATTCCTACCAAAATCCCAGACAAGATTATTCTGAAACTTTAAAAAAAAAGGCAAAGTAACTAAAATAATTAAATCAACTTTGAAAAAGAATAATTTGAAAAGGAATAATTTTAAGAACTATAATATAGTTAGAGTAATCAACACTGTATATTATTGATGGAGGGATAAAAAACGGAACAGAATGGGAAGGCCAAAAATAGACCCATACAAATATGCTCGACCGATTTTTGTCAAAAGAAGCAAAAGCCGTTCAATGGAAGAAGTACATACATTTCAACAAATGTAATTGGACATTCACAGGCAAAAAAAATTGGACCTTGACTTAAGTCTCATATCTTATACAAAAATTAACTCAAAGTGGTCATGGACTTAAATGTGAAAGCTAAAACTTTAAAACTTTTAGGAAAAAAAAAAAACAGGAGAAAATCTTCAGGACCTAGGGCTAAGCAAAGAGTTCTTTGACGTAACACCAAAAGTGTGATCCATAAAAAGGAAAATTGATAAACTAGACTTCAAAATTAAAAACTTTCTCTGAAGAAGATCCTGTTAAGGAAATTAAAAGACAAGTTACAGAGTGGGTAAAAGATTTGCAAATGACATATTTGACAAAGAACAACTATCTAGAATATATTTTTAAAACAGTTAAAACTCAAACAAACAAAAATATAATTAGAAAATGAGCAAAAGATATGAAGAGACATTTCACCAAAATGACAACTAAGCACAGGAAAAGGTATTCAACATCATTAGTCGTTAAGGAAATGTAAATGAAAACCACACTGAGATATTATTGTATACCTATCCGAACGACTAAAAAAAGTTTGACAACACCAAATACTGGTGAAGTGTAGAGAAACTGGATCACTCATACATTGCTGATGGGACTATAAAATGGGTGCGGCCACTCTGAAATATAGCTTTGGCAGTGTCTTAAAATAGTGAACATGAAACTACCATGTGACCCAGCAACTCTACTCCTGAGCATTTATCCCAGCGAGATAAAGGCTCTGTTAATACAAGAACTTGTGCGTGAATGTTATAGCGGCTTTCTTTGCAATAATCAAAAACTGGAAACAACCCAGATACTCTTAACGAGTGAATTGTTAAACAAACTGTGGTATGTTCATACCATGGAGCAGTACTCAGCAATAAAAAGGAACAAAAAAATATCAGTACAGAATAATCTAGACAAATCTCCAGGGAATTATGCAGAGTGAAAAAAATATCCCAAAGGGTTATATACCATATTATTCCATTTATATAACATACTTAAAATGACAAAATTGTAGAATGAAGAAAGACTAGTGGCTGCCAGGGTTAAGGGAGGGAGTATAGGTAGGAGGGAAGTGGGTTTGTCTATAAAAGGGCAACAATTGGAATTACTGTGGTGGCAGAGATGTTCTGTATCTTGACTGTCAATGTCGGGATCCTGACAGTGATATTGTAGTAAAGTTTTGCAAGATGTCACCCTTTGACATGGGATCTCTCTGTATTCTTGCAACTCTGTGTGAATCTATAATTATGTCAAAATGAAAAAATATATAATTAAAAAATCCATTAAAATGAGATTTTAAAACAGTTTAATGCTTTCAAAGTAATAATACATAGAAAAATTAATTTAGGTTGTGTTAATATTAACGGAGCTAAAAATTTTTGAGTTTTTATGGCATAAAATTCTTTGACCAATTCACTTGCTATTTCTATGAGGTAAATTTCTGGATACATTGGTGTTGTATTTCATTTTTTTATTTTTTGCTTTCCTTTGAGAAACTTTGTCCTGAAAATCCAAAGAAATATTTTTTAAAATATTACGTGACCCTTGAAAATGAATCATGCTTCTTTTATAATTCAAATTACAATTGGCCTCTCTCTGCCCTAAATTCTATGTTAAAGAATCAGGAAAAAAGTTCTCAAAACTTGGAAAAGACTAAGTTCAGACAATTGTACTCTTGACCACAATGAACCTTAATGTTTTTACAGGATATTTTGCTCTAGAATATTGGAAACAAAACATAGAAAACCCCACTGTAATACCCTTGCTCTGTCATAAATGGGTTACGTTCTGAGTAAATCACATCCCCTGTGTACATCTCAGGGCATATGTTGCTTTATTCATCGAGGCCCCACAGCTTTGTTTGTGATATTGCTAGTTTAAGTTCAGGTTAGTCATCAAGATCAAGACTAAATCCCAACTTTGTCCCACTTGAGCTTCCGTCAGTTAGGCCAACATGGTGGGCTGGAAGAGTATGGGCCTTGGGGTCATCGAGTCTGGGCTCAACTCTGCCTTTCTCATTTACAAGCCTTGCGGCACTTGAACTTCCTGAGCTTAGAATTTTTTATTTGTTACAAAAGAAAATTATATATTTTACCCTGGATTATGAGAAATAGAGAAAAAATATATAAACAGACTGGCTCATTATGAGCTTGTAAATAGACCTACTCATATTATGAGCTCATTAAGTGACCACTCTTACCATCATGGTTATTTGGGCTTCTTGTACTCAATAAGGGCTAAGTAAAAATATTAGTTCACAATGAAGATGATGGTATAAATGGAACGATTGAAGGTAATAAATCATGTTAAAGTTCCCTTAACAAAGCTGTGCACAAATTTTAGTGCAGTGGAATGAAATAGGGAGCTTGGCAAAACAGATTTTGTTCTCTACCTCCTACCCCAGAGAGTCTGATTCAGCTTCCGTAGGAATCTGCATTTAAGCAAGCTCCCTGAGTAATTATGGTGCAGGTGGTCCATGTGCTGATCACATTTAGAGAGACTATGTTTTAGAAGATACAGCTATGTCGTGCTGAGTGTTAAGCAGTAAAGAGATGCCCATATAATACATTAAGTGGGAACTGATGATCATTTAAGTGAAAATTTGGTCTGCAGGGTCATTCAAAAAATCCACTTTATCACAGAAGTGCCAAGCAGATATTATAAAACTCATCAAAACTTACTTTTCAGAAGTTAATTAACATGTTTTATGTCCTGGTTATCTTAGCCAAAACTATATATGTACATGCTGTCTTTTTGGCTCCAACTTGCTTAGTGAAGAGAAAATAGAAATGGAATAAAATGCCCACTGGGCATTAGACTGCAAATACATTTATCCTACAGCAAGGCATTAATTTATAAAGATAACTGTAATACATTATGCATTTAGTCCTTTCTCATTTGGCCCCCAGACTGGTCTCTTAGTGGGACATTTCCTTTCTCTAGCTGCTGCTATTTAGGACAAAGGCTTGGAACCAGTAACAAAATGATCGTAACTACTAGGAATGCTACTCCAAAACACTTCTTTTTAATATTAGGAAGAATTGATACACAATTAAACGAATAAGAACTGGTGGCAAGAGTTATGTTCTCCTTCCACCAGAGGGACATAGGGACCATTTAGAGACAGTAAAACAAAAGTGATTTTGTTCTTCAAGAGACAAATAACAGAGCTCTTATTTCCTTTTAGTTTTCATCCAAAGACTTCAAAAATGTTGATTAAGAATAATGCCCATTTTCAGACAGATAATATGAAAAAATAGAACATTTTTTTTGTTAGGCTATAAAACTGAAGGTAATGATTTTGACATCTCCATCCTTACATTATTTATAAAACAACTTCTATTAATGTATAAATTATGCAAAATAGAATATAGAATTAGTTTACTAAGAAATTGCAGATCTGTAGAAGGTATTAGTATATCACATGTGTATTCTGGATCTCAATGATAATCCAACAGTCCTTGGCCCTGACATGGCTTCTCCAGTGAAATGAACACAACTGGCCCCTTCTGTAAGGCATCTCAAACATTTTCCATCCTGAGAACATATAAAAAAAAAATGGACTTTGATAAAAACAACAACAACAACAACAAAAAAAAAAACTATGTTCTTAGATCTTGATTCTACTCTAACTCTGCAATAATTACAGTAATTACAAAGATAAAGGGTAAAAGTCACAAAGTGCTGGCCGGGACATTCCAGAGCAGGAGAAAGCTTGGCGCCATTTTTATAGTTATGCCTGTTAAGATTTAATAGACGGAAAGTTTCATTAGTGAGCTGTGCTGCAATTAACTTCAAGGAGGTTCCAGACTACTGTATGTTGCTGTTACTGACAGAAAACTGTTTAGATTTCCCTCTTGAAAGAGTGTATTGGATTTTCAACACTTTAATTATAAAAACTAGTAGGAGGCACAATTTTAAAAAATTTAATGTAGAAGTTAGCTTTCTCTTATTATAGAATGCATAGTAATAACAGACTTTTATCCTTCAGTTGACATGCCAACTATCTGGGAGTGAGTTTTTTTTAATATTATTATTGTTATTATTAATATTTTTGTAGGATGAAGGTACGCATATCTTTGTACCTATCTTCTCCATCTCTCCTCATAGCTCATGAAATTGTATCCTAATGGAACTGTGGCAAAGTTGGAAACTATTATTTCTCTAAAATAAAGGTTTTCCTGAACCATGTACTCCACCTTTAATATAAAATGCTTGATCTCAACTCTGTTAAGTTGGTAAATGGCAGAGAATAAAGACTGGGGAATCCAATGACTTACTGTTCTCCAGTTACCAGTCAGATTCTAGTCAGACTTTTGGAGTTTTGAGTCTAGACATTAGATAGGAGAGCCCATAGGCAAAACTTTGTAGACTCCTCCTCACTGGAAGTTAAGCTGGTGCTCCATTTTATATATACAAACCATTGTTTGTCATCCAAGCTTATCCTCACAGAAATTATTGCCGTGCTCTAGGTTTTGTGTCTTCTAGGAGACTTTATCCAGCATATTAATTTCTCTGTCCTACTGTGATATGGCTAAATTGTTATGGTCCTCACTATTATATTTTCTTGTATGAAACAGCAGACTGCTACAGCTCTTTTAATGACTTAAAGAATGAGACCTGCATTTTATGACTTTTAAAACCTGACTTGATACTCATTCTTCCAGTTAAAATCCACCCTCCCCCTTTCATTCTACATATGTTTCCATTAATAGGCTGCAGACTTTTTAGATGTGGTAAGTATATAACTATGATAAGCACTCTCAGAGACATATTAGCCTTTTCAGATCACAACAATATAGCTTGGCATCTAGAAGCAATAGTTTAGTTTGACAAGCAGTTGTGGAGTGCCTAAAAGACTAGAGTTTTAATCAACGTGGAATTATCCCATCCCATGGACCAGTGTGTTTGCTGCTGTCCAAGCAGCACAAATGAATCAATTTTCCTCTACCTCAGTGTGAAGTCTGGAAGAAGGTGACACATCTATTCTTGAATTATGAGTGGTTCGGAGACTGTGGTCTATCTATCAGACTAAACTTGTCCCTGAACTTGGCGAGTCCCCCAAAGTACCACCTCTGCCTCAGTAGATGATCCTCTATAAAATTCTATACCTTCTTTATTTTCCAAGTCCTTGACTTCATCAGACCTCTTCTTACCATGTCTCAAAATGTAATAAGTGTTTGAAGAATAGAAACATTGTCATGACAGGAAGTCATGCCCAGAGATTCTGCAGTCCCCTAGGAGTCTACAGGACTGAATTCAGGCCATAGCACAGGGGCCGCATCAGGACAGGTCCCCACAGCCTTTCCACATACCACAGTTTTCTGTACTCTGATTCTCTCTGATGTTTTAGAAAGGTAGGTTCTGTTTCTTGGAAAACCTCTTTCGGTGTAGTTCTGAGAAAATCATTAATATTTGGGTTAAGGTTGGGTCAGAGTTTAAGAGATCAGTGTGTTCATTTGGGTTTTATATATTTATGGTTGGTTTTAGTTTCTGCTCTTAAACACCAGCAGCAAATTCTTGGGGTTTGTGAAGCATTGCGTCACTTTCTTTATGTCTTCTTGTGACATGGTGTTTTGATCATGCAGCTAGAAATCAGACTGAGAATTAAAGTCTCTTTGTCACAACTGAGTGAGTTCTGACCTCAGGTGCAGTACGTTTGCATGATGTTATATGTTTTTTAACTTCTCCGTTAATCAACTTGTTTGTTTATCAATTCTCTCACAGGAGGGTAGTTAGAATTAATTAATCTTTAAAATGCAGGTAGGCAGTATAACGTTATCAGAACTGGTTTGTGTGTGTCAAATGGATCACTACGCTTTGCATATTTAGCTATCTTTATTGGTCTGCATTCTCATTTGAAGAAACATTTAAATTTTTATAAGCAAGGACAGTATAATATACAATACTACTAAGCCTAATATTCAAGAATGTTTTCATACATGTCTTAGTATTAATTAGGGAGCAGTTCTTGTTTGACATGTTTACTTTTAATTCTTAATAGGTTTCCAAGTGGGGTAATGCAATAAGTACCCAGAAAAACTAACAATTATCTAGTCTAAAGAGCTTTGGATTTCACTGTAAAATTAAAATTGTGGGGAAATTGTGTTTTCATTCTACTCATATTAACCTTTTCTTATCCATATTAGCTAAAGGTTAACTTGTTCTTGCCATTTTTATGAAGTGAGAAGCAGGAACTTTGTCTTTTTATGAAAGGAAGCACAGGAGTGCCAAGCATTCATTAGAGATTGAAATTAGAAGCAACTGTGAGATTAAGTTAGAATGTAGCTCATTGTACAAGCCCAATTTGGACTTTTGTAAGTGCTGATATTAGGAAGAGTGAACCTATATGAAATTTACCTTCACTTTACCCCGTCCAATGCCAATGTATGTTGGGAGACGCAGTGCTGTGACTTCCTGGGAGGGAAATGAATCTTTACAGGTGTGTGTCACTGCCCCCAGGGCTCTGTTTTAAGTGTCGCCCAGTGACCAAGGATGATAATTCCTATCTTTTCTTTTCTTTTTTTATTTTCCTGGATTCACCACTGTGTCACCAAGTAACTAACTCAATGTCTTTCTCTGCCTCACACAATTGAACAATACAACCGAAGGAAATATTATTAGTATCTTCACAAAATGACAGAGTAGAAAAGCACTGCTAGGTTTTTGGATCTCATTTCACAAGTACTCAGTGAGTAGGTGAGTCTGAAGGGGAGGAGAGGGGCCAGAGGCTGGCTCTCTGGGAGTCGATGGGACAGTCATCTCCAGTAAAAGCAAAGCTTTCCATAACAGTACCTTCTCCCAGGCATCTGAGGAAACAAAAATGGGAAATAACTCCTGTTTATTATATTTTTTAAAAGTTGAATGAAAACATTTTAACCACCCTAAAGAGAAAAAGAAAACCCCAGTCTTTTAAAACAGTAGCCTCCAGTCAGTGGGGTGAACTTTTCTCTTGAATTCATCCTATAATTTCTAAATGAGTGAACAGAAATAAGAAAGGTATTATACTATTTTATGCTGAATTAACCTCACTATATACTGCTAAAGATCTATCTCTGGAGACACATCATAAAAACTAAACACTTCGCCACCATGGCAGTATTAAAAAGTATTTCATATTTTACTATTAGGGTGTAAAATTACTAATCAAGGGTGGGAAATGACCAGAAGAAAACAGGAGAAAAAGAGACTCATTGAAACACGCTGAAATATTACCAAGCTTTCATTGAATGCTTTCGCTTGTGTTTTCCCCCTCATCTTTTAGAGCCACCACCTTTTAAATAAGAGGCAATCTGTTTAGAATAATAGAAGAACCATGGTAAATAACTGTTGAAAGTGAACAAATTCTATTTTGTCTAATAAATCAAAAGGGCAGAAGAGCTTCTCTGAATGCATCATTGATTTCCATGAAGGACAAACTTCTCTGAGGTTGTGGGCCCCTTCAATACTGGAGAATTGCTTTCCTCATGCCACCCCAGAATTAAAGGAATGATTATGTCACTTCTGGAAGGAGGATGTTAAATTGATGTTCGATTTTTAGTAAATACAAAAAAAATTTGCTCTTGAATAAAGACACATACGTATTATACACATACTTGGTAAACTCTATATTCTTTTGGAAAACATTCCACAGGTCCCTGTGACCCTCCAGGCTTTTCCTAGGGTATACATTGAGATCCACCCTTCTGAGAGTGAGTGCTGAAAGTCAGGACACTAGCATTGGATTCTGAGTTCCATCGTGCTATGTCTTAGGTAAGCTTCTGAGACCCTCTGATCTTTAATTTCCCCCTCTCCTGCTGTGCTTTCTTTCCTCTACGTGGCAAGGAAGCATCAGGAAATTTAGGTGATGAGATTGAGACGCTTTCCTTCTCATAAAAGCAGTACAGGCTGTGGAGTCAGACTGCACACACTGAAATCTCAATTCCACTATTTACAATGCCTCAGTTGTCTCATTTGTAAAGTGGGGACAACATGGTTTTTCCAATAGCGTGATTAAATAAATTAATATATGTAAAGGATTTAGAATAGTGCCTACCTAGCACAAAGTAACTACCAAAAAAATGCTTTTACTATTTTGAGATTATTACTGTCTTTCAAGCTCAGTGCAAAGGCTTCTTACTCGCTGATTTTTCCTGGTTCTCCTAGGCAGAGTGTTGTACTTTGTGCCTAATTCCAGTAAAACAATTTTTATTTTTAATTAACAGTTGGCTTCCATATTTATTTTTTCACTAGACTGTGATACCTTGAGGTAGGGACTGGAAGATGGTGTTTTATCTGATTAGTGCTATTAGCACAGTTCCTGGCATTAAGTAGACATCCAGTGTTTATGAATGAAAGAATGAATGAATATATAGACAAAGGAATGAATGCACATTTCATGTGTTATATCCTAATATCCATTTTCTCTTTCTATTTTTAGCAATAGAGCTTCCAAATTTTAGTGAGCATATGGCTGTCCAGCTAATGACCACATTTCTGCCAGGTGTGGCCATACGATCAAGTTCTGGCCCATGAGTTGTCCATGGAAGTGTGCTCTTCCATTTGAGGGTTATGCTCTCCATTTTCCTTTTCCCTCCTGTCTCTGGCTCGAATGTGGATGTGATGGTGAAATCTGGAGCAGCCATCACAGATCATGAAATGGATAGCACTTGGTAGAGATGACACTTGTTGAGGATGACAGCAACAAGGTCTAACAATTCCTGGGTTCCTAATGATGTGGAGCTGCTGTACCAGCCCTTGGTGGTTTGTATTCAAATTTCTTTCTTGTTTAGAGCCTGTTTTGCTGTTGTTTATTTGTTTTGGTGGTAGATGAGTCTTTGTTTCACTAAAAGACTCTATTTACTAACACATGGCCCACAGAGCTATATTTACTTGATTCTAGACCTTTGATAGATTATTTTCTAATGCAAATAAAATTGATAAAAATAGATGTGATTTAGATGAACACAGCTGATTAGAACTGAGCAAGTATGTGAATTAAATATTGCAACAAAGGCTTTGGCTTAATTAATTTTAAAAAATCATTTAAACCTGTTGGTACTCTAGTCCCAGTTGCTTAGTGATTGCTCTGACTGGTGATGGGAGGAGAGGGATGAAAAGTGGACAAGACCCTAGGTTATAGGACTGAGTGCAAGGAGCCGTCCTTCTCCTAGGAAGTGTTTTTATTCAAATCTCATTTGGTTGGGCAAGAGGGACAGAATTTTGCCCAGGTAACTCCGCTCATTTCAGCAAAACAAGCTTCCTCTCTACATGGTACCCCTGTTGCCAAGTGTTGTGCTTACTCTGGATAACAAGGTCAGCAGAGAAAGAGAAGCTGCCCCTTTATTTGCAGTGAACTCCTTTATGACTTTCTAAGCAAGAGCTACTAAACAGAAAACTATTTAGGTCTCTGGATCAGGGATTCAGACTTGATGTGTAGTTATAAGTTAACCAGTTTTCTAATGCGAACAAAGATTTACCAAGAGATTTACCTTGATGCTGTCTCACAGATTTTCACTGTCAAGGAAGACTATTCTGGAGAAAATTAAAAGGTATAGCAACAGCTTGGTGATCATTTCCAGGGATGTATAGAAAATAGTGACAAAACACAAATATTCAGATAAGCATAGATACAGTTTTGAAACTTTTTATTAACATGTAATGTACATATGAGAAGGTGTCTAGTCTAAGTCAGTGTGCAGCCTTATGTGAACATTTATTATGTTATTATGTACATAATTTTTAATTTTTGGGAGAGTTCAATGCACCCATTTTACCAGAATGCAAATCAAGAATATGCAACACATATTTTTAACATCTGGAGCTATATGATAAAATGTTGAACTACAAATTATAATGTTTCTCATAAATAACAAACATTTTCTCCAAGATTTCTATAATTTTACATGTGTAAGTCAGAAATAGGAGGAACTCATGTTTTTAGATGCCTAAATCTTTTAGCTCAAAGTTTTAACAGAAATATATGAAGACTAGCACCACTGTATACATAGGTAATGAGAAGTCAGAGGGATTTATCTCAGTCTCCTTGGCAACTGTCTCCTTGTCAGTTCCACACATACTCTCTCTGTCTTTAGTGCTTCTCCAGCACTTCAGGCAAGTTAGTTAACCTCGAGGCCTTAGTTTTGACAACTGTAGATTGGGAACAACAGCTGTGCATAGGATTGTGGTGATTAAGTGAGATACTGTATAGAAAGAAGTTTATATGATGTTTGCATTGTAAGAAAACATCAGTAAATGGTGTTTTGTTATCATTATCAATGCCAGTATCAACTGATGCCGTAGTCTTTAGGTTTGGGAAAGCTATAGAAATAGCTATATAATGTGTATTAAACTACACATTTTTTCCCCCTTAGGAGGGTGGGCTAGGTCTGAAGTGAGATTGCCCAATTTATGTCTTTGCCAAATGAAATGTGGTTTCTCTAGCAAGAGGAGGTAAGAGAGGTATGGTTTACATGAGGGCTTCTGATTAAGACAGTTTATAACTGATGAGTTATCATGTTGGAACTGGTGTAACCCTGAAGAGAATATTTTCAAGTGGTTTTAAAGGAATGTCATGTAGCATTTATTAGAGTCACTGCAACAGGGACGCTTCCCACTTGCTTTGATTTAGTGACATTACTTCTGGTTAAAAGCCTTAGGTAAGGCCACACACAGTGGCTGGCAATTTGGATAATTAGAAGGAATGGCAGAGGCCTGTCTCTTTACAAGGAAGTTAGCAGTGACATGCAATTAAAGCAGACCATGGGCGGGGAGCTGTGTAGCTCTAAGGATTCTTGTAGATTGGGTGAAATCAAACAATATTTACAGAATTCCCATCTTACAAAGGATTTCTGTTTGTTTATTTTTAATAAATTATTCCAGAGATAACTATGCTATTTTTACAAAAAAGCAGGGAAAAAAAGCAATATAACTCACTCCATAGTTATTTTCCCCATAATTTTCTAAACTACACAGGCCCATTAGTAAAGCTGTTTATCCACTGGATTTGATGAGGTATCTGAACCATAAATCATCATACATTGATTAGGGTATTATTTTCTCCTTTAAAAGATGCTTTCATATTCAATACCTATTACGATCCCCACAACTGTATAAGGTGAAGGGAGCAGTAGTTATGATGTCATTTCAAACATAAAGATTTGGAAACTGAGCTCTGAGAAGGGATTCGCACAGTTCACTTATAGTAGAAGCAAGATTAAAATGCGAGTAGTGTGGCTCAAAGGCAACTCTTTCTAGCACATGGAATTGTCTTCTCAAGCATAAATGTGCATTCTTACTTTCTGAGCTTTTCGAGAATATGATTTTCTTGATCTTCCTGAGACACTGCGATGGTCAGAGTGCCTTGGAGAACAAATTGAAAGCTTTAGACCGTGTCCTTGGAAAAATGCACACATGTGCACGCATGTAAAAATTTGTATCACCTTCAAGCCACCTCCTTCTAAAATCTGTATGGGAAATAGTATAGTGTGTGTAGAAAATGTTAGCCTGGGCTTGTGGTGGAGGCTGAGGGGTAGCATCCGGCATTCTCAGGGAGGGAGAGTGAAGTAGAAGCCATACTTAAACCATAAGTTTTATTCAACCCTTACTCGAAGCTAGGTGTTGCACTGCACATATCATGTTGGTTCAAATCATACAACAACCTTCAATGGTAAGCATTACTACTGGATTTATTTTATAGATGAGGACACTAAGAACATGACCAGAATTTAAAGCCTGATGGACACTTTTCATCACTATGCTGCACAGCCTCCCAGAGTGATACCTGTCAATGTCGGGCTGTTTCCCTACTAGGCAGCCCATGCCTGTGTGTGGTGGTGTGGCTGGGAATGGGGAAAGGGGTTTTTTAGAAGTCTTTTGGCAGCAAGGGTTCCTTCGGGAAATCCTTTTCTTAGGAGTGATGGGTTGAAACTGTTAACGGCAGTAGAAATGTGAAGTGTGAAAGAGTGTTGAGACACAGGATATAAAAGAACAGGGCAGCATGCATTGGGTGGCCTGTTTCTCTTGGGATATGTGTTGGATGTCCAGCTATTGTATTAATTTTTATAGGTTCCATGCTATATTCTCCTGCTAACTTGGCAAATGATTCACGAAGTTACCGAAATGGGGTGAGTAAACTGTTCATGAGCAGAGCTGGGGCTAGGGGAAAGGAAAAGGCAAGTCCTACATTTGGGGGTTTCCTGAGCCATAAATAATGGCCGTGTCACCATTCCAAACAATATGCTTCTGTCGTTAATTAACTTTTATGGAAAGCTATGGTGTTCATGACTTTGGCCTCTCCCTGCTCTTGATCTATGTGGTGTTATGTGGTGTAGACAGCAGTGCTCACAGGTGGGATTTGTCTAACAGGGGAATCTGAATTAGCTAATGTGAAATGCTGGGTAATATATGGCATGCCATAGCATTGGGTAAGTGGGAGGGGAGAAAGCAGTGATGACACCTTCCCTGTTTCTGCTGATTATTTTTCCAGCACCAACATGTGGGATCAGAATATCTGGTTGTATGTTAGGTTAAAATTTAAGTGTGAGCTTTTTCTGGTGTTGTTGAAAGTACTGAGCGGTTCCCCCGCCCCCTCTAATATTTGGTCGTGTGTTGCTTTATGCTTGATATAGAGAATAATAAAGATGGAAAGACCTTTTGGAGTCACAGGGCCCCTCCCATCCCTAAGGGACAAACAGGGAAATCAGTCCAGCCTACTGAGATGGCCCACACGGTGTTAACGACCCTGCCAGAAAATTATTCCCCACTTTAGACCTAAAGCTCTAAAGTCTTCCTGCTTAGTTTCCAGAACAGTGGTTTTTAATCATTAGCATGCATCAGACTCACCTAGAGGGCTAGTCAAAACACAGATTGCTGGTCCCCTCCCCCAGGGTTTCTTTTTGCCCTCAGCTTTATTGAGATATTATTGATGTATAACATATGTAAGTTTAAGGTGTACAATGTGATGATTTGATACACATACATATTGCAAAATGATTGCCACAATAAGGTTAGTTAACATCTCTATCCCCGCACATAATTATGATTTATTTTGTGTGTGGTGGTAACATTTAAGATCTACTCTCCTAATAACTTTCAAGTATATAATACTGTATTGTTAATTCTGATTACCATGTTGTGCATTAGGTCCTTAGATCTTATTTATCTTACAACCAGGAGTTCATATTTGTATCCTTTGATTAACATCTCCACATTTCCCACCCCCCTCCCCCCCAGCTCCTGGCAACCTCCGTTCTACTCTGAGTTCATCCTCTTTTGATTCCACATATAAATGAAGACACACGGTATTTGACTTTCTCTGACTGACTTTTCTCATTTAGCATAATGCCCTCAATGTCCATCCATGTTATTGCAAATGGCAGGATTTTATTTTCTTTTGTATGGCTGAATAATATTCTATTGTATACATATGCTAGGTCTGGAGTTGGGGATGAGAGTTTACGTGGGAAACAAGATCCCAGTTGATGCTGCTGTTGCTGTTTCAGGGACCGAACTTTGAAACCACTGCTCTAAACTATGATTACAGGGATAGTAGGTAATAGCATGGGTTTTAGAGTCAGACAGCCCTGGATTTGTATCCTGCTGTACCACTGTGAAACTGTAGAAAGGTTTCCAAGCCTAGGCTTACTCACCTATAGGGAGGGAATTGCAAATGTCTTGGTTGTTTTGCTTTGGTTGTTGAATGCATATTAAATGCGCTAATCAATGTAAAATGCTTAGCACATAGACATGGCTTTACAGATGTGAGCTTGGGATATTGATAGAGTCTGCTTCTTAGAGCTACATCACCAGAACTGCTGGCCCAAATGTTAAGGCAGAGAGATCTGCTTAGGGGAGACTCTCAGAAAGTTAAGAAGGTTGGAAAAAATGTGGGTGGGAAGATTTTGTAAAACAGAGACCATAAGAACATATTAAGACTTTCTGATACACCAGGAAAAAGAAATAAAACCAAGCAAAGAAATCAATTTTATATTGAACAGAAGAGAGTCACCCCAAAGAGATGCAATATGAAAGGGGCTAGAAATGGAAACTCTAAGCCGGGCATTTAACATGCGATTACCAACAAGTGTGTGTAGAGTCGAGTGAAATTTTTTTCTAAATGGCCTTTGGAGGTGACAGCATGAGGACTGTGTAAACCAAGTAACGTGAGATACAGTGGAAGGTGTAGCACCATATACATGAGATGTGTATTTGCAAAGAGAACGGGTGCCTGTGCCACTTATGAAACAAGTAATATTTGTCATTCTGACCCCAAAGTACTCCTGTCTTCATCTTATTTCTGGATTTTTGTGGACTCTTTACTCAATGAAGTGAACTGCAATCTCTCTTCTCCTTCTCAAGCAAAACAATTCCCAAGAAAGAATTTACAAAAATCAATTATTAGCACAATGTAAAATTAATCCTAAATTATGACCACTCTCCAGGACAGTCTCTTTGAAGCTGTGTTTCTTCAGATTATGACTAGGCAGTCTAAGGAAAAGGCATTCTTGATGAAACATATATTTGCATATTAAATGATGTGAGAAGTCCCGAAGTTTTTTTAAAAAGTTCCTTACTTTTGATTAACTCAGTGTGGATTTCTTTCTTTTTCTATTTCTGTATTTTCAACATTTTTCTATAATGAGCATGTATTACTTTTATAATAAAATATAAATGAAGTATATCAGATTAAAAAAGAATACAATTAAGGCCATCAGATGTTGCTTCTAACCTGCTTTTTTTTTCACCCTACCTGTTGTGGAATGAATGTGTGTTGCCCCTCTCCCAAATTCGTATGTTGAAGCTTTAACCCCCAGAGTGACAGTCATGGAGGTGGGGTTTTGGGGCTGAGATTATTTAGATGAGGTTATGAGGGTGGGGTTCCAATGACGGTATCAATATCTTTATAAGAAGATGAAGAGAGACTAAAGCTTTCTCTTCCATCATGCAAAGATACGTCAAGAAGGCACTATTTACAAACCAGGAAAAAGGTCTTCACTATATACCTAATCTGCTCAGACCTTGATCTTGGACTTTCCAGCTTCCACCACTGTGAGAAATAAATGTTTGTGGTTTAAGCCACTCAGTCTGTGGCATTTTGTTATGGCAGCTTGAACTAAGACACTACTCTTCCTTCACTTCTGTAGGAAAACTAAAGAAGGTATAATGTCAAATTCTAAAACAACAAATACTTTATAGAAAAATTCTTTGTGAAAGGTTTGAACACAGGGAGTCTGCATAATAGTCGAATGCCTCCAGTACTTGCCATATTGGAAACCCAGTTAAAGACATGAATCCACAAGGCAACATGTGCAATTAATTGCTCGATCTAATTAGTCCAAAGGAGAGAGCCAGTCAAATTCTGGGACCTCAAACACTTGCAGTGGGCAAGGGTACCACAGAATCTGGGCACTGCATTCAACTTTACTCTTCTAAGCTTGAAAACAGGCAGGTGGTCATGGGCTTCCGTGCTACATTTATAGGAACAACTCAGGGAACAGGCTTTCCCTGAGAGAGGAGATTTTCTCCCAAGCTTGGGTTCATTACAAACTGTAAGGGCATAACCCCATACTGTTTGGGAATCTTGCCTCCACTTCTGGGAAGTGTTTGAAACTTGTCAGGTTGGGGTATGGTGGTGGTTTATGGGATGCATTCTTCTTGAGGAGAGAACTTTTGGTGTTTCTGGTATTTCAAGAATAATCAAGGGTCCAAAATAGTCAGCAGAAATGCCTTTGGAAATTAACTGTAGTCTGTGTTAAAATTAGGTTAGAAAACAATATATATTTGAGTCCAGCAATGTGGGACAGTTTTTTTTTTTTCTGATTGGCAATGAAGAAGCTCAACAATGCTAGTCTCTCTTTGGTGGAAGTGAAATATAGTGCTAATTGGATAAGTATCGCCCAGGCCAGCAAAGTCAACGGGACTCCGTCTCAAGTGGGCATCGAGGTAAAGATCATGCTTTGATCTTATGGAGGGGTACCACTTCTGGGCAATGACAGGTCATTTGGGCTTTTCTGAGCTGGAGTCTCCAGGTAGACAAGTTCAAACTCAAGGGAATGCTGGGCATAGGAAATATTGTGCTGACCTGTCTAGGATGTTGATGAATTAACGACAAAAACTGGTAAGTGTAATTTTGGTAAAATGAATTTCCTACTGGAAAAAAAATATTGACTTCCTTCTTAAGCAATTTGAGAACTGAAATAAAAATTTAATATTCTTAATTTTTAAGCAGTCAGTTATTTAACATAAAACTGCCAAATATCCCTTTACCGAAATAAAGAACAAGGGGATGACAAGAAAATGAGAGCTGGACAGAGGCCCACACTGTTAGGAATTGTATGTTTCACAATTGTAAAAGGAAACATTGGAAACCACTGCACAGCCTACCCCATGCACCTGGCCCACAGCAGTGATGGAATTTGGTACTTGGCAAAGTGTGTTCTGAGCTCTTCCATGTTGTGGTGCCGGAAGCATGTCTCAGTGAGGTGGGCGCTCTCGTTCCTAGCTACAAATTGTTCCGGTGAGAGAAAGCTCAAGTACTAATGCACAAGACATGTTATGGTAGCAATAATAGCACTTACTCACATTTACATTTATACGTCTGGCCTTTTCTCGATCTGTTTCTCAGACAGAAAACTCAGATATCAAACTGTCTGGTTTAAAACTAGACACATGGCAACTGTATTTACTAAAACCTCACTGGCTGCCAGGCACTGTGCTATTTGCATTCACATACATTTTGTATGTTATGTCTTATTAAATCCTCGTAATGCTGCTGTGAGTAAAGTATTTTCTTCCTAGTGTAGAGATGAGGAAACAAGCTCACAGAGGTTAAGTAACTTGCTTTCAGTCACCCAGCTAGTTATCATCAGGTAGGGTGGACTTGGAAGGTCTAACTTCACGTTTCTTTATTTTCCTTTGATATTTAGTGCATTAAAATGATTCAAGATTTTCTGAAATATGTTATCGAGATTTTCTTCAGTTGATTTCTAGATATGAATCACATGAAAACTGAATAGCATCCTTAAGATCTCAGAAAGCGTGATATCTATGAAGTATTGGGAAAAGATTTGAAAAATATTGCCAACAATTAACTTTTGATAAATTTGATTGAGGCCAAATAAAAATACAATTCCCAACAGTCCATTTAAGACAAGAAGAAGAATGATAGGCTTTGATGGTGAATGGTGTCCCTGTGACTTGGTCAGAAGCCACTTCAGGATCTCAATTTACTATTAAGTTTCAGGACCTACCCAGCTGGAGACATCTACTGGCTACTGGGCATCCTCATTTGATTAGATTTTACTCTTCATTATTTTTTTCAAAACTTTAAAGTGATTTGGTGCAATAGATGGAACCAGATGGAAAGACACTGATGCCTCTTTCATCTTCCTAAGAAAATGCTCAGGGAAATCACATGACATCTTTTAGACTGGTAGCTTCTCTGTTGGTGTGAGTGCTTTAGCCTAGGATTCCTAGAATTGTGAACCAATTTCTTCCCAAGAGTCTTTTCACTCTGCTTTCCACTGAAAGTTGGAGTCTCCCGTGAGGGAGCATTTCGCAACAAAACTTCTAGTGTCATCAGCTGGATGTTGGTACAAATTTGATGAATATGTCTTGATTATAATCCTGGGCAACCAAAAGGAATTCCAAAATAGTATTGTAAAAAGGTATATTTAGCTATTTAGAATTGACATATGGTTGCATGTATAACCATTTCTATTTCCAAATCAGCCAGAGGCATTTTTCCTTAACCTTCTGAAAATGATACAAGTCCTAGATTTTATTGCCATGTTGCCAGGTGATGGGAACTCTTTCTTAACTTCATTTTAATAGGCATGAAGAGTACATAACCTATCCTTCTTTAGAATCCGTACTCTGGACTGATGTCTTTGTAAGCAAAGCACTGATGAAATCCCTGACAACATGAACAGAAAAGTTGGTGTATCTATGATGTTATGCAGGATTTCTGGGAATGAGTACTTCCTTTTAGTAAAAAGCAGAAGACCCATCTATTAGAAGCCACCCCCTAGTTTCTGAGGCAAGTAGAGCTAGACTAGGGTACTTTGTTGGGCCATTAGAAATGTGACATTTGGATTGGTCAAGAGGCTCAGAAATTCCCCCAATTTGGGGGCTGAGAAAGGGTGCAGTTCTAGGTAGTGTAATACACTCATCAGTCTGTGATTTCTTTTCATGAAATTTAAATTCCTTATTGATAATTGATAGGGCAGATAATAAGCACTTTTCAACTAATCTGATCATTTATCAAATGCCCTCATCTTAAATGAAGCAAGAATAGTGAGAGGCTTTAGAAGAACATATGTTGTGCCTCACAGATGTTCAGAAATACAGCATGAATGTGCTTAGGATAACTTTATTTTAAATGCTTCAAAACGCAAGAAGCCTCCTATGTAAATGGTGAGAACTCTTTAATTCACGAGGAACGGAAACCTGACTCAAACAAGCAAGAATGCTGAAGAGGACTGACTAGGTCAGAGATCTGGGGAAACCTGAGGAGGGAGCTGTCTTTATAGCCAATGATGTCATTGGCTCGCCCTCTCTCCTTTACTTGCTTTTCCTATCTTTCTAAGTATTAGCGTTATTGCTTTTCTCCTTCTGCCTGAATGCTTCCTTTCTTCAGAGGTAGATAGCTGTAGGTTGGCATCATCCCATTTAGCAATCCCATGGAGTAAAAAGAGCTTCTTTCTCTCAGGGTCTTATATGAAAATCCAAATAAAAGACTCCAGTTTTTCTTGTGTTGTCATATGCTTATCACTAGCCCACTGTTTTAACAAATGTTTGAATGACTGGTCCAGCCAGTATGAGGAAATCAAAAAAAGGACTTTTAAAGATTTTTGATTTCCTACAAAATTATAGGAGGTATAAGACATTAACAAATGTCACATAACTTGAGGTGGCATGTGATATTGAGACAAAGACGTCTAAAATGATGATGGAAATCAGCCAGATGGAAATGTGACCCAGGCTCTTTCATGAAGAGAAGTATTTCATCTGTTTATTGAAGAATGGATTCGATATCAGTGGTGTGGAATCAGAGACAGGGGAGAGTCATTCCAGAAAGAAGGAATGGTATGTAGAGTGGCAAAGAGACAGGAAAAGGTGAAGAATTAGGAGCTTGATTTGAATAAATGCCAGTTTTGTAGAGGAAGAAATGTGAGAGGTAGTAAGAAAAGTTAATATCAGATCATAGAGGTTTAAAAATTTTAAATTTTAACCAAAGTCGTTTACAGCTTTTTTTTTTTTTCAGAAGGACATGTAGAGGCAGTAATAGTTTTAAAGCAAGAAGAAATAGGATCAAATCATTCATCCGGGAGCTTCAAACGGCAGTCATAGTGAGAAAGGATTGAATGGGGAATTTACTTAACATAGTTTGAAGAAATGCAGCCTAAGTGTGGATGGGCGGGAGCTAGTGCCCTGACTGTTTGAACAGAAAGAATGAGATTGCTCTTCTTAAAGAAAAGCTCTAAGACTCCTATATATGGTTTGGGTAGTGGTTATAAATTGCTTGCCAAGATCAAGCTTTATTTGTATCGCATGTACTCATCTTCTCTCCCATATTCTACCACATCTTCAACCAGTAGCTGGCCATTTCCTTGTAGACCCCACCACTACCTCACATTCAACGCTACCTCTCCCAGAATCATTTTCTTAGCAATACGGGCATGGCCATTCCTGGGATTAGGTGACATCTTGGGTGAGTCACCGTGATATCCTCCAACACCAACCTTTTTACGTGGATAAAATCAAATTAAAAAGAGCACGAGAACCCAGTGAGAGAGGAGACGAAGAGCATACAAGTCAGCCTGCCACCTCCGAGCCGGGATGCCAAGGAGCAGGGACAGCCCCACCCTCTCTATGGGCGAAGTGAACTGGGAAAGTGAGCTAAAAGTCTAATTGCTACAGAGAGACTGACAGACAGGAGCCCCCGACCATTTTGAGCAGTGATGGATAGGGACTTTTCCTTCACCTCTAGCAACTGAGTCCTCGAGACGAGCCCCCATGCAGTAACTCAGAGACCTCCAAGAGGCTTCATCTAGGTTCACGATAATCATGTTTTTCATCAGAATACAGGTTCAGCTGCTATCACTGAGATCCCAAAATAATAGTGACTTTAATTAGATTGCAGTTTATTTTTCTTAGGCAATAATCTAAGCATAAGCTGAAATGGCAGTTTACAGTGTTAGCAATTTTGGCTCCTTAATGCATAGTTTTCATCTCATGGTCTCAACATGTCCAAAATCCCATCAACAGGAAGGGGAAGGGTAGCCCCCTAAGGGCCACTGAAAGTTGTACACATCACTTTCACTTACATCTCAATAGTCGTAACTTAGCCATAAGCCTGCACAGAGCTGAAAATGCTAGGGCAGTGTGCTCAGCTGATAATATCCGACCTTTACATCATGCTTCCTGAGAACCAAGCACTATTCTAAGAGCTCAGCACATATTGATTTACAACAACCCCATGAGATATCTACTGGTATTATTTTCATTTTACAGAAAAGATAACTGAGGTACAGATAAGTGGAGTTCCTCACCCAAGGTCACAAGAGAATAAGTGATGGAGGTGACATTTGAACTCTCACAGACTGGTTTCAAAGTTTGTAATGTTAACCATTATGCAGTACTGCTTCTAAAACTCAGGGCTCTGTTAATAAAGAAAGAATGAAAATTGGGAGATAATCAATTATTACTACTATATTATTACTACTATAGTACCCAAGCATCTTTGTTTGTCACACACAGCAATGGCTCCAAGCTTTGGGATCTTCTCCCTCATTGCTCATTGTTTTCCAGCAGATTGCCACTCACAGCCACTACTGCACGTCCCTGAAGAGAAGGGCTAACATGGTCACTTTCGGGCTAGCCTCCTGGCTTCCAGCTTTTCCATGCTCCAGCCTCTCCTATACCTTTCCACCAAATGAATCTTCCCATATGCCATTTTCATCAGGCCAAGGCCCTCTTTAGAAACCAGCAGAGGAAAAGCACTACTTAACTGGATCAACTTCCATCTTATGAACCTCATCTTTAAGATCCTTCACAATTTACTTCTAAACATACATTCCAAATGCACAGATCCCTCCTCAGAGCCCACACAAATCCTCTCTACACCAGTCAGATGGGTCTACTTGTGCCATTTGTATTTCTATAACTCAGCTTTCTGGATAGAAAAGGAAGGGGTCACTTATATGTAGATACTGGGATTTTGCATGGGTCCTTTGGCCACTGAGAATAGCTGCACCTTGCACTATTTGTTTGTCTGAAGTCTACCCACCCAAGCTTGCATCCTACCTTCTCAGTGGCTAACTCAAAAGTTCTGCATCCATGCGCACTAGTTGTATGGATATATGCTCAGTGACTCACTCCACTAGCCCATGTTACCTACTCCTTCTTTTTCTCTCATTACTTTTTCACTCCCTGGCCAAGGGTGTGATCCTTCTTTCTATGTAGGTAGCTTTGCACTGCATGAGACAGAGGCCAATTTTTGTCCTCCTGTGACCCCCTCACTGGGGTGAAATGCTCAATATACCTTGTTGATTGACTAATGGTTGGTCCTAAGTAGCTGGTTTAGTCAACTTTGAGAATCCCTGTAAGTAACATAACTTAATGTTAGAAAATGATTTTCCAGCTAGTGTCCTATGATAAGCAAAAATGCTACATTAAGTCTTCAAGATTGCTTAATATAAAATGTAAAGGAAATAGGAATATCATATCTTTTCCTTTGCCCAGGGTGTATTGTTCACCTTAGACAGTTAAAAAAGGCAGATATAAATTTAGAAGGATGTTTGATCCTCAAACACTTCCTTGTATTTTGTATAACAAGAAGTATTGAAGAGCTCTTCCAGCTATGTGTAATAACCCTGAGCCGAAGTTGAACACTAGCCATCTCTTGAACATCAGTTCTAAGATACGGGGAAGAAAGCCAATGGGCATTAATGAAAGATCTTTATTTCAATAAGGATGGGATCATGTGCTTCTGAAATAAAGGAGGAAGAATGTACTTTTCAAAGGGATACTGTTCAGAACCCTTCTTTGTGCTCTTGGCTCTGGAGTAAGAGAGAAGAAGTGGTGACAAGAATATATTTTAAAGTCAGGACATTGTAAGCTTGTCTTAGACTTCTGAGCTTTCAGAATGTTTGTTCAGGAGGTGGTTTCCAAGGTTTTACAACTTTGCTAAAAACATTTGGTCTCCTCTTTAGATCCATTCAGCTGATATCAATTTTAGTGACTTCCGAGGCAGCATTGTTGCTGAGAATTGATACAGCAATGAATCTTTACTAGCGCCCATCAAAACTGGACTTTTGTTATCTCGCATTTTACTTTGACTACATTTTTTTTCTTTTAGAAATTCCCTGGAAAGCAGTTTTGTCTTGTCAGTCGAATAACAAGCATGGAATTTATATAATCACTGCCTTGTAACAGTGCAACTGATTTGCATCTTCTGGTTAAATGCAAATTGTCTATCCTTAAGTTCAACGGCAATTTGCTTCTCTTTAACAAACAGCACTAAAGTAACTTGTAGGCATGACTGTTTGTTTAGCTTGGCTTCTCTCTTTGATCTCATGTTAACATACCTTAATGGCAGGTAATGATTGATAATAGAGTATTGTAAAGTTCAGGTAATAAATACTGCTTAACTCATAATAATGCTGAATAATGTACTTTTTATGACTTGGTTTGATGGAAAATTTCCTTGTCAGCTTGGTATAATTGTCCAAACAAAACCACCCATTACTTGAAGAAATACATGTCCACCCTAGACACATTAATTAGGGTCATGGCTAGGCTGCACAAAGGAATATAGTAACACTTCAGTTATCTTTAAATGTAATCTTTGGACAATCTTACTAATGCTAAACTCAGGTTTAATGAGAAACTTTTGTTTACACTTGCCCTTTGAGGCTCATGGGCTACACTGGAATCTATGGTGATGGCAGTAGGCCACATGTACACACACCGGGGTCTTTCCTTTGAGGCTTCCAGAGGTCATCAGTGCTAGTGGTTTGAACATTAAAAGTCACAGCAGTATGTTCTCTTTATCTTGGTGTGGGGGAGCAGGGGATTTGTGTAAAAAGAAAAGAAACATCTTTTTAATTTTTTATTACTAGATATTTAAAGACACATGGCATTGAGATTAGAATAAAAAGGGAATTTGGTGTCTTGGTGTTGACAAGCTCAGGTGCTGTGCATCAAAGTGCTTGGTGCAGTCTTTCTTGTCCAAGCGTGGTATTTCCACGATGTTTCACTGTCTTTGAAGACCCAGGACTATTCCAGAGAATCCAGGAGATGACTGTGTGGGCTTTTAACAAAATGATCAATGTAATACCCGAGGTTTGGCTTCAGGACATACCCATTATGAATCTAAAAATACTTCTCTGAAAAAGGGTGCTTGGTTTTCAAGTTCGGAATGATTCAATTCATGATTCCAAATGAATGAATTGCTGTTATACTTAACTGAGGCTAGTTTCCTGCAGATTGTAAAAAAAGTGTGTGTTTAATTTTTCAGATTTAAGCCAAATTGCCAACTCATTGCTGATAGTTTCACATCTTATTTACTATCCAAATTTCTAAGAAAGCCCACAATGGGAAACACACAATGGGAAAAATTTTCATTCTCACTTCGTTGCAATCACATCATTTTCTTTCCTGACAACACTCTGTAAATGACTTGTTCCTTATGTCTTACACATTTATGATTTTTACTGTCATTAGGTACTCCAAATGGCTCATTTTTACAAATAATATTATCCATTTCTCACACATTACTTGATGTTTACATCTAGTCTTATTTTTTTTTTGAGATTAGAATATTTTTGATTGGCTTTAAAATAAAAATCTGTCCTTAACAATTTTGTACTCTCATTCTAATAATTAATTTCATGCCCTGCTTCAGTCTGTTTCAGCAGAAATTCTTGGAAGATTATAGAATAAAAAATGACATTCTTTAGAAATTTGGTTTGCTGGATTTATGCAAATATTGATGTCTTGGTGGGATTGATTTGCTTACTCCTTTCAGTTAAAAATATAAGTTATTTTTTCATTGTTAAATATGAGAATACATGCCTAAGACTCTCATAGCACATAATATACTATGGACTTTAGAAAATGATCTAGGTTAAGAACTGCGTGCATCGTATAGTAGAATGCACCTACTATACGATGAACGCAGTTCTTACTAGGTAAATGCCACTGGCAATCAACTGCTTTCCCTTTCCTGATGGTTGCATGAGGTTTACCAATTGACATTTGTCTCATAAGTTTGTAAGACAAACTAATACAACAGGAATGGTCGTTTGACCATTGTACTTGGATTACATTTATCTTTTCTAATTTTTTATTCATTTAGATAGAAACCAAGTCTTCGGAATCCTTATTTTTTCATATAATCTATTTCAAGAAGAATCTTTTTCAGCTGTATTTTAATGTCTTTAAATGGATATTTAAAAATGTAGAGATAGTTAGTGCAGGTGTTCTCAATCCTGGCTGCATGGTAGAATCACCTGGGGAGATATTTCGAAAATACTGATGTCTTAGGCTCATCCAAGAAATATTAAATTTCAGGGTTGGGGCTCTGACTTTATACAGGATTTAAAAACAAACAAACAAACAAACAACTTTCCCAGGTGGTTCTAACATGTAGATCAGAGGTTAGAAACCATTGACTTAATGCAATGTTTCTAAAGTTGAGGTTGAAGAATCACATGGGATACTTGTTAGATGTGCCTTCCCAAGCCCTGCTGAAACAATCATTTTCCAGGGGAGCCTGAAGTTCGAATTTCTGTGTAAACTGCATGTAAATTTCACCAAAGATTGAAATGTACTACTCTGCTCCATCTGCTTCACTTCTCAGTCTCACATAAAGTTAAAATATCTGTTTTCATCCTCACAACCACCTTTTTACAATGGCGCTAAGATTACCATTATGCAGGTGAGAAAACCAAGGCAACTCACTAAAGGTCCCATTGTTCCACTGTGGAAGCAGGATTTGAACCTATGAAGTCTGACTTCATGGTCTGCACATACGGCTGCTACTTTATAGTTTCAGACTGAGGTACTAAAACCACTGCTCTGTGGTGATTACATATGCCAGCTTTATGGTTAAGTTATGCATTTATTAAGCACAGTAAGGTGCCAACGTAGGATGAGGTACAGTAGTCCCCCCTTATCTGTGGTTTCAGTTACCCATGGTCAATCCTGGTCTGAATATATTAAATATAAAATCCAGAAATAAACAATTCATAAGTTTTAAATGACCTGCCATTCTGAATAGTGTGATGAAATCTCGTGAGACCTGCCCCGCCCTCCCTTCATCAACATATCCGTACTGACACACACTCCTGGCCCATTAATCACTTAGTAGCCACCTTGGTTATCAGACTGACCTTCGGGGTATTGCAGTGCTTATGTTCAAGTAAGGCTTACAGTAGCTTAACACTATGTCACAAGTGCCTATGTCATTCACCTTACTTCATCTCGGCCCTTTGGCATTTTATCACCTCACAACCTCACAAGAAGGGTGAGTACAGTACCATAAGATATTTTGAGAGAAAGAGAGAGACCACATTCACATCACTTTTATGACAATATATTATTGTAATTATTTTCTTTTATTATTAGTTATTGTTGTTAATCTCTTACTGTGCCAAATTTTTAAATTAAACTTTATCATAAGTATGAATGTATAAGAAAAAACATAGCATATATAGGGTTCGGTACTATCCGTGGTTTCAGGCATCCACTGGGGATCTTAGAATGTATCTCCTGTGGATAAGGGGGACTACTCTACGTAAAATGGGGGATTAATTCTAATCATTGGTGAGCGTTTCAGGAAAAGCTTCATGGAAGGACCAGGCATTTGAGCTAGCCCTCTAAGGATGGGAAGGGCTTCTGTAGGCAGAGATTGTGTGAACACGGGCAGGAGGGTGTGAGGTGCTCAGAGAATGGCAAGAGTTTTCTATGGCTCAGAGCAGCATTGTGCTGGGTGCGATACAAGGCAGGAATTGCAGATATGAGGCATTTTGTGGGAGGGTAGGATTAGGTTTGCTTCTTAACAATTTTTATTCTACTCAACCAATCAATATGTTTATTCCAATACTAACTAGTGGTTAGTAAGCAGAAGGAAAAAATTTAAAAGTGGAATCTTTAGTCACTGTCATTCAGGAACTCATACTCCAGCAGTCACTCATGGATACTTCAAAATATTACATATTAACTTTGAATAGGAACTACATTAGCATGGGAGAAAATCCAAATGAAGAAAAAGCTTTAAATAAAAAATAAGTCTCTCACTCACCTCTCACCACCAGCAACCCAGACCCTTTCCAGAGGCAACTATTATTATTCAACAAGTGAAAACTTTTGCTGCCTCTTCCTTTTTCCTTCTGCTACATTCACATGGTCACATGATCTCTATAATCATAAAACTTCTCAGCCCCATTAACTCATCAAGTTTCAGACGGCAGTGTGGTTATACAAAATGCATCCAGGATTCTCATAGATATTCAACAAACATAACTGACTGCCCACTATGTGCTGACTATTGAATGTCTAGACTGGAGATAAGGAGATCAGCAAGAGAGAACACTTGTCCTTAGTGATCACACATATAAGAAGGTAAACTACCAAAAAGTAATTATTGCAATGCACCGTGGGAAATGTTGTAATGGCAATAAATGCAGGGCTTTTTGAGGATAAGTGGGCTCTAAAGCCGAAACTCTTTCTAGTTCCTGCTGCCTCTGGGCAGAGAAAGATGCTGAGCCACAAAAGTCCTAGGCTAATGTCATACTTAAGGTAAATTGTATCCTTTCAAACTCACCGAGTTTTTTCTTCTACATAATTTGATCCATATCATTCCTCCTCATCAAGGTCTCTTCCACACATAGGCATTTTCAGATGGATATGCTCTTGTTATTTTATTATTAATTACTAATCATGGTTAATTATTTATTTTAGTTGATTTATTTTACTTCTCAAGTACTTTTGCAATACAGTTGGGTTTCTTGACAACTAGTTTAAACCAAAAATTGAGAGGTTTGTGCCACTGGCATGTGGTTCCAAACACTGCTGTGTTCTGCTTAATTCCTGTGTGGTCTCACAGAAATGTCAATAGTTTATGAATATGCACAATGGTGCAGGTTGCAGTAACTCCTTTTACAAAAAAATAATGTGGCATGTCGTACATAATAGTTTGTATTCTTTTGAGACAGTTTCTTAAACTGTATTTTCAGTTACCTTTATACTCAAAAACTGAAAACTGTGTTTTCAGTTAACTTTATACTCAAAAAAGGATTCTATTGTTCAGTACGTTTGAATATGAAGAACTAAATGGGCTTCTTTATTCCAGAAATTCTCACAGCCTTTAATATGCTAACATACATTGTGATTATCTGAATAAAATATTTTAAGAGAGAACATTGTATGCCATGCTTCTCAAACCTACTTGACAATGAAAACTAGTTTTTGTTTTATTGTTAGTTTTTTAGAAGAATGCCATTGTCAGCTTGGGACATTCCGTTTTATTAGATGACTGATGATGTCTAGTGCAATAGATCTGCATGTTTAATGTCCCTAACAAATGGCTCTTCATTAGAAGAGAAATGCTCTTGAAAGTATGTGTGTGTGTGTACCATATTGTGTAACTAAAAAGGTAACTTAACCTGCCCAGTGGTTTCCAAGTACCATCCTCAGACCATCACCATCAGCATTGCCTGAGAAATTGTTAGAAATGCATTCTCAGCCTTAGACCTTCTGAATTAGAAACTCTGGGGCAGGGCCCAACAACCTGCAGTTTAACAAGTCCTCCAGGGAATTCTAATGTGGCTAGTGTGCCAGCCACTGTCCTGGTCCATTTTGACTGATACAGGGTCCTACGTGTCTCTCTCACAAATTGCTTGACTGTCTGCCACCTCTAGGTAGAGCCAGGGAGCAGGGGCTGCCACCCATTCCTCCGGAGGGGACAGAGAAACAAAACAGATTCAGTAAGTACAAGTGTGAAAGTGGAAAATTCCTGTCATTTAGTGTGACTTTAGCCCCAAGAGAGGAGACCACAAATACACATGTTGTAGATCACCATTCTTCAATCTAGTGAAGAAATTCATTATTGTAAGAAGTGGATAGTTGTGCCCATATCCTTGAAGAAGCAGAAGTAGAGTAATACCTTAGAAATTGATTTCTTACTTTTTTGACCTTATGGCACTTTATATAGTTAGAATGCACACAAGCCACTAAAACAACATATCTTAAACATTAAAATAAATTGCTCTGTTACAAGGTTTATATCTTACTTTTCCCATTTCAAAACAGTCAAGACACCCAAGTTTGTTCCAAAACATGGCCGACAATTACACTTTGAATTCTCGAATGTGGCTTAGTTTAATGTGTCTGCATTCTGTGGGGAGGAGGCCTGAGGCTGGCCGCACAAAGGCCAGGGTGTTGCTCTGTAGGGCTGGGACTAAGGAGAGGACACATCCTCACAGTAAGTCTTTGGTGCTCCTTTTTCACTCCTTTGCAGAACTTTTGCATTATCCAGATTGCTTTGGTCTACTAGACAGAACTAAATATTAGATCCTTCCTAACAATTCCTCGTCTCCACTTTCCTATGTATTATTTTATTATGACTCCAGCTTCCATGATTAAATAGATGAGAACTAAGATGTCTGCTGGTAGGTTGTTCTCCTAAATGTGGGTTTCATTTTAACACTGCCAATCTCAAAGTATAAACACCCATGGCGCAGGCTCTAAGAGATGTCTAGGAACGAGTCTTCCATAGGACCATGAAGAGAAATGCTGCTAAACCAGGGCAAAGTGTGGGAGGACAGAAGGAAGCATGTTTGAGCCCAGGAACCTTGGCATGTACTAGAGACATAGCATTGATATCCCTCCTTACCTCAGGCAACTGACTATATTTCCCCTTTTGCTATGCTTTTGTGAGAAATTCAGGTTTCAAGTAAAATACCAAATAACCCTAATGAGGCAGCAATTTAGCTTGAATCGGCAATATTCTACATACATTTGCCTCACAGTATGAACTGAGCAAACCTCTCATCGTGTGAAGGAGTGTCACCTCATTTGCTGCCTTTGGCTGAAGAGTTGCCATATTTAAAAGAACAAACATAATTTCCCTAGGATATGTTTTAATGTTTGATGTTAAGTTCTTAGGCTAAGCTTTTATATTAGTCATTTGGCATTTCCCTCAGAGCTCACATGGAAACCCCACTGATTCCATTCTGCCAAATGCTCTGTGCAAAATACCACTGCACCAAGGAAACCAAATGCTCTGAACAATGTGGGAGCAAACTCCAGATCTGATCCCCAAGCACACTAGCTCCAAAAGGCTGTGCCTCTCTGCCCGCGCCATCTCTAGGACAGTGCATGGACTGGAACAAATCCTACCCTCCACTGCATAATATATTTCTATAAGGAAGATCAGATTTAAATGAAGGTCAAGGGAAGCAGAAAACCAGAAGATGTCACACAAAGACATCATAATGCCGAGAGCAGAGACAGGGGTGAGTTGTAGGGAAGGAAGGCAGACCCAGTGTTTCTCTACTTGTGGGTCTATGGACTCCCAGGATCTTTGATTTAATACTGATTAGTTGACCTTGATAGTGAGTTTTCAAACCTTGAGATTCTTTTTTTTCTGGGAAACAAATAGTATTGCTTTGAACTATTTAGTAACCATGAGAACACAAGCAGCTTTTTTAAACTTCTTGCTGTCTCAATTTATTTCAAGACCAAAAACAGACTTTGGCTCATTTGGCTTTGTTAAGATCAGTCCATGGAAATTTCTGAGCTCTAAGGCTGATGAATCGACAATGGAGGCTTCCCCACCAAATTGTTGCTACTATACATCAATCAGACTGTTGCCCATGCGCTTGCCATCTGTCCCTGCCCTTCTCTTCTTCCAGGTTTTTTATATCTGTACCTCTTCCTGATCTGATGGTTACTCATTATTACGCCTTTTTTGGACATATCTCAACTCCTAACCTAGGTCAAACAATTGTAGTGACCTCTTTTACCACTATCGTTTTCTGCAGTTCACAGGATAAATTAAAAACTATATATACATATTCTAATGCAGGCAAATAATTTGCTGTTTTCTAATTTTTATCTTCACAGTCAAAAATTTCACAACACTCTCAAACCACAAAGGTAGAGACATAGTAAAAGGGTAAAGATCCTGCCTGCCAGCCTAACCCCTTCCATGCTTATGGGCTCTGATGAGTTCCCATGCCAACGAGGGGGAGTGGGGTCACATCGTCCACAGCACTAACTGCGCCCAGCACTATGGCACGGCCCTCAATCTAGCCTCCAGGTTGCCTAATGGCTGAATTCTGTTCACTACTGGAGGAAAGCACATGTTGTCATTAGCAGCTGGGCTGCCCACTCCACATCTGCTTGCAGGAAGAGAGTGGTATTATTGCATCATCCCTTCCCTGCCCGTAAGACCTCTGCCCCCTTGACTTCTGCCAGATCTTCTTCCCAGCCTCAGGGCATTGCCCCTGGCTGTTTTGATGCTGTCAGGCTCAGAACTGCAATGAGGTGTGCCTTCTGCTCCATTCAGTAGTATCCTCTTCCATGCCACTCCTCCCATTTTTATTGTCCCTCCCACCTCATTCTCCTGTCCCTATGTATGGCATTTCCCCTCAGTTTTTCTTACTCTCTGTCTCCTTCTCCTTCCAAGAGATTCCCCTCTTATACAAAATATTATCATTAAGCAAAGAACATAATAAAATGTTATCATTGAGCAAAGAATAGCAAACAGGAGAAAGTTTTCGAGCGGTGAATTCTATTTTTAAAAATTCCATATTAGTATCTGAATCTAAATTATTTTCTCTCCAAATTTTTATTTTGAAACATTTAAAACCTACCAAAAAGTTGCCAAAATGGTATATTTTGTCTTCGCCTAGGTTCACTAAATGTTTTCCACATTTGTTTTCTCTTTCATTGTATTTATATTCGTTATGATTATTTTCTTGCTGAACTGCTTTAGAGAAAGTTTCAGATATCTTAATCCTTCATCCCTAAATATTTCAACATGTATCTCTTAATAACAAGAACATTCTTTCACATAAGCATTACATAATTATCAAATGTAGAAAATTTAATAGTGGTCCAATACTACTATCTAGTGATACAGCCGTGTGAATCTATTTAAATATTTGAAGGAGGAATTTGCATTTGGCTTTGGTTTACATAATCTAAAAATAGGGTTTTATTGCAGTTTCACCAAAATCCACATCAATAAGTATGGGTGGTAGTTTCAAGGAAATGCTTCCCCCTCTCCTTTATCCCTTAATTTATTTCACTTATAAAGTACTGATACCACTAATTACTAACCAAAGGAATTTATCTGATGTAATTGTATTTTCAGCATGTTAAAATCATTGAAAAAGTATTGGGAGTTGGGACATGTCCTATACCCACAAAGACCAGTGCACCATTTACAGATAACTCCCAGAGCCCTTACGTGATATTTTGATATAGTTTAATTTCATGAGGACTCACATTTAGGGACATAATTTCTTCCAGGGATGTGTTTATAGTAGATAACCCATTCAAAACAAGAACCGAGATGATGTTGAAATGAAACCCATAGCTCTTTGTTGTGTTTTTAAAGGAAACGGTGTGTGCTTATACACATGTCAACAAGCAGATGTACAATGTGCAACACTGTTGGTTTAAAAGCATCTGTATTCCTGTATCCCAGGCAAACAGCTCTGCCTGACAACAGCTGAAGTCCAACGTTTGACTTGAAACTGATTTCACCAACATGATTGGAATAAACCAAAAGATATGCCTTTCTGGCGATTCACCAAACCCAAGTCAATACCTCTGAAATTTACACCTTTCCTGGTTTGGTTGTTTTCCTGTGACATTAAGAGGGCATCCAGTCTCTTGCCAAAAGGGATTTGTCCTTTTTATCTAGTCAGGAGAATGCTTCAGCTATTTGCATTTTTGAATTGCTTAGCTGCCCAAGCATGCTCTGTGTGTGCTGTTTGAAATGTGTCATTGAGGCACGTGACTGCTGTTCTCAAGCTGATGTTGGACTTTCTCCAACAAATATGGATTATGTTAAAGTCGGTTCTGAATTGACGAGGATATGTTAATAACTCCCAGATGGGCATCTCTGTGCTCTCCAGCAGGGAAATGCAAGCAGTCTATGGCAGGAGCAAGTGTTTGGCAGGTCCATCATTCTGTCATTAAAGGCCACATTATTACTTACAACTGTGTTTGCATGACAATGGCTGCGATGAAACAGTCTCACAGTCATGAGCATTAGGAATTAGCTTTTAGGTAGATTGTTTTCCAGGTGGTAAAAAACATTTTGTATAAAAATCCCTCTTCCTATCCCTAAATAAGATATGAATGAATCAAAGGACAGGGTGGGAGGTTGGGGAGTGGGGGTGGGTGGTCTATGTTATTCCTTGGAGACCCAGACAAAACAAAGATATAATGGCCAAGAACCCTCATTCAGAACAGCCTTTTCTCAGCAGAGCAGCTTTTCTCTGTGCCTGTCCTGAGCTTGTGTCCTTCACTGCCTACTTTCTGCTCTAGCAAATTCCAGTTGGAAAAATTAATTACATTCAAATTGTTTGCATTATAGTTGCAGTCCCCATTAGATGGCATATTTTTTTTCTTTGGTCCTTAAAACTATAGTAAAATGGGCATTTTAATATTGTTTTGCAATTGTTCAAAAAAGAAAAAAAATGAAAAAGATACACCTTCTATAATTGCATTTCCAGTTCAGAAGGAAATGAAGTATATTTGATGTTAAATATGAATGTGACAAGTATTACCAGGTTGTGGAATATGTAGCTAATATAGTTAATTGTGGGGAAATTGGATATTACAATGAAAGGAAATAATTTGAGAGAAAAATAATCATTTTGGTGATTGTGTAGGTACTGCTATAGATTTGCCATATTTCAGTAGAGTGGTGAAAGGCAACAGAGTCTCCATTTGCAAAGTAAATGCTGCATGTGCATTTCTTTCACTTAGAATGTAAAATAATCTTTCGTTCCAATATATATGTTGTGGTGAGAATGACCAAGCGCCATAAAAAGTAATTGAAAACATTCAGTTGCAGATGATGCGCTTTTCCCTTTGCTCTAAGTCCCTATTTCAATAACAAGTAATCCAGCCACAGAAAGTCCCCTTGCTTTACAGTCAGGTATTTTATGATGTCATTTCATCTGCATAGGCATATCTATATGTTCTCTTTTCCTTTCCAGCAACTCCAAGGAATTTAAAAGTATAAAACCACATCTGCCAATAACATTAGGATGAACCATTTAGGATTTGGTTTTTTACAAGGCAGCCGCACTAAATGCCATTGATTCCCAGCATGCCCTGGTACATTTTAAAGCTAACAGTCGGGATCTTAAAACATTTTATTTTAAGTCATTTAAAAATATCTAAAGATCAGCAAAGATTTCACAGAGCTTTTGCATTGAGGCCTGCCTGAAGAGGGTTTGTATGGATGTGGGGCCATGAAAGTTAACAATTTGGTATTCCTGAGGGTGAAGGAAAAACAATCTAGCCTGCAAGGTTTACCTTAAGGTATGGCCACAGAGCTCCCCATAGTCTGCAGTCTTTAGAACATCTGCACAGAGGGAGGATTTTTGCCATCACTTAAATGCAAGCTACCCAGCCCTTTATAAATGTGTTGCAACATGTTATGCATCCTTATGTGCAAACACCATTAAGTTTCTATAGTCTAATGGCTCACACAACCCTAAGAGGTTGTATATTTATTGAAAATGCCTTCTGCTTATCCTCACATTGAGAAATGCAAAAGATAGCCCAGTGGATTCAGATCTACGAACTCTGGTGCAGGATTGTCAGGCTCCCTTGCTTGAATTAGCCCATGCAACAAAAAGTTGGAAATTGTTGCTTAAAAGACACTCTTAGTTTATTGACCCTGAGTATATCCTAAGTCTTCAAAGTGTTTTTAATACCATTAATATTTTATCAAAGAACCTCAGTTAATAAATTTCTGTTTGTAGAAATTTGGGGAGTTGGCAGGTGCAATAGAAATAGAAGATATTCTATTTTAATGGCCATTAAGTTGAAACTTTCTGAGATACTATAAGACCCCAATTAGTTATCTGAATATCACCAGTGGTTCATCATTGTCATTAGGTATTAATTAGGCAGCTATGGAGTGCTAGATGCTCTGCAAAACTCACAAAAGCGACTGTCCCATTTGGGGGAAACTTATTCTTCTGGAGGTAGTGATCTTTGTTGTTGCTACATTACCATTCATAATGAGCATTAGCGGAATGAAGTCCTTGGTATTTTGAAAGAGCTTTGCAGTCTTTAATTATAGCCTCAGTAGCCTGTAGCACACAATGTTCCATTTACAGGAAAGGAAACCAGCTCTGAAAGAGGTTATGTGCCTGAGCTGGCATTGCAGTCAAGGCTTTTTGACACCTTTTTAAATGTTATGTCACCTGTGACAGAACCTGGCCTGATGACCCAAAGGTATACGTAATAGGAGAGTATGAGGGAGAGACTCTTGTGTAAAAGTACCAATGGCATTATTAATCAGAGATCAACACAGGTGAAGGGGCGAGGTTTCTGTTTGCTCCTTCTCTCTCCTTTACTACATAGGACAATATTCTCCTAATGACACTCAACTTTCTGGATTGTTAAAAAGAAGCTTATAAGAGCAATTGAAAGTAATGTGGGCATTTTAATATTGTGACACTTAATGCTACATAAAACCTTTGTTTCCTACAGGTTTATTGAGCTGGTGTATTAGATTTCCTGCTGTATGAGCAGGAAGATTATGGTGGCTTAGGTCTAAGTATGCTTTGGGGAGGCATTTTGTATTTTCTCTATAAATAGTCTTTCTAAAACAACACAATTGTGTAACTATTAATGTTTATATTGCATTATACATCTCCCAAAGTTTACTATGCATAGTATAGAGTACGGTAACCAAAGGAAATGTTTTTGTCTATGAAATAGGCTGGGAATTTTCATTATCAAAGTAAATCTATTTTACTCATTATTTCATCAGTAGGATTTTCATGGTTTGGTTTTATAATATTACATTATTATGCCTGTAAGCTTCTAGGGGCTGCTAGCATTTATACATACATATGCATACATCCATATGCATATATGTATATGTCATGTTTAGAAATAAAAGCCATAGCAGAACTGAAAGACTAAAATGGAAGTATTGACATTTAGGTAAATCCAAAATGGGCAGAAAACTTGAGTATATGGCTTTTACACATGAAAAATTTGATTAAGAGTACTATTGTTCAGAACATGCATCAAAGCTTATTTTTTGTACTGAAATCATTTCTCAGGTTTAATGAAACTAGCCAAATCATTAATTCCCTTATTAAATGTGCATTTTAAAATAGCTAATGCAAAATAACCCTCGCAAGTGCAGGGTAAATTGTAGACCTGCTGAATTATGGCACAGATTTCAACTTGGGTTACACTTTGGTTCCTTTTCCTGGGGAAACATAACCTATGGTGAAATTGCATTTCTTTGTGTGAGTAATTTAATGAGAAATTTCTTCAGACTTTATAAGAAAAGGGCCCCACACCCAGCACTACAGGTCTCCCCAGAGCTACTTTTCTTCCATATATGAATAGCCGGTTTCATTATCCTCAAAAACATATCACGAGAGAAAAAAATGGTGAGAGACTGTTCCATCCAAAGAAATGAAAGATTATCTTCTCCAAGCAGCAGAAATTAGTTGTGTGGCGCCTACCTTTGAATCACTCGTAGGTTCAGATAGAACATGACGTATGAGTAATCTGCAATTTGCTAGGGGCATTGTTAGCATGCTTTGCCTCCAGGGTAGGATTTTAACCAGGCCTCCAGCAGCTGGGTGTTTGGCATCTCAGCCACATTAGGTATACAGAACCCCCCTGCTATTACCCTGGTGAAACCTGTGCCAAGGCCCCTGGTGACACGATGGAGGTATTGGGTCAGATGAGTTACATTAAGTGGCAAGTGATAAATTCAAGATGACAATTCAAAACAGCAGTGTTTCTTCTAGTAATTAATTCCAGTGGTGCCTGAGGCAGTGCTTGGTTGCTGCCACTGGTGTGGCAATGCTGCACAGCTAATGAGAAAACATTACAGCGAGGATTAGGGGCCTGTGCATTCTGGCAGGCTGAGGTCACTGTGATTAGGAAATATTAACACAGACTTACTGTGAAAACCATATACACCCAGGAAACTTAATTTTTATTTTATTCATATAAAAACTGTTGAACATTTTACAATGTGGTGATTCACTAAGTGGGCTGTGGAAAGGGGTGAGGCGTTCTACCCTGCGTCTGGTCTGGAGCAGCTCTTCCAGGAACATTGAGATGGTGACGAAAGAGCTTGCCAGAGCCACTGGCCCTTTTTTCTTCTGTCTGTGGACACCGTGTCTTTGGCACATAGAGATACTGTAAAATGACAGGCCTGTTTTATTTTCCCAGATGTGACTTAATCAAGGCCTTTTGTTATGTGACTCATTCTCCTTGTTTAATAAATGACTCTGCATTGGTCGTACGGTGATCTAGTCAAGCAATGGACTAGGAGTTTACTTCCTATTGCTAAGTCTGTCCTTGATGAGGGGGCCTTCGATTTTGTAGTGCTATCGAGTTTTCAGAGGACTTGCTCACATTTATTCTCATGGCCAGAAGTCCTGTGAGCTACGTGGAGGAAGCGTTTCCAATTCCATCTGATAAACAAGAAACCTGAGGCCAGAGCCTCACAGAGAATGGGTGGAGATCACACAATCCATTTGCAGATACTGGGGCCTAGAGCTCAGCACTCAAAACACCTAGGATGTTGCTCATCTGAATGTCTCATAGAGAAGGATGCAGAGAACCATCCAAGCTGTTTCCTATAAATTCTCAAAGCATATACTGCTGGGCACCCTTTTGTGCACATACACATATGTATGCATGAATACAAACACACACACACACACACACACACACAATGTAAACTCATCCCTAGTGAAGGACTTTTAGTTTGAGCAACTACAGATGTCTTACGGTGTATTAGATAAATGATCTATAAAATACCTACTAAACACTTTGCCTTTGGCACTGAAAAATGAACTGCTTCTAGAGGTATGACTGTTTCCTTATCATCTGTAATAAATTGGCTCTGGTGTTTGATACTCAAGTTCAATATGTGCTCTGTCCCACAGGTATGTGTGTGAGTGAAGGGAGATGAGTAGAAAGGCCATTAGCAACACATGTTCTCTGAAATGTTGAAGTGCTACTAAATACTCACTTACATCTTTGTGTTCTGAGCATCTAAGTTTATTAAGAAGTCAATTACATTTTAGAGACAATTTAAAAACCTCTAAGTATAGTGTATCTTCTTGTTTTTCTGAATTCTATAGAACTCATGATATTGATCTTGTATTAATGACAATAAAATTCAGATAGTTTCATTTTCTAGAATTGTAGAAGAAACAGAGAGAGCTATTTCTCCGTGTTAGTAGAAGAGGGGGACTCAGTTTCAACAAAGCAATAATTAAAAACCACTTGTAATGATTTATATGTAACTCTTGTCATTTTTGTTTATGAGAGAAGAGTTTCTACAAACCTTTTCTCAACTCTATAATTGAAGTGGGTGAGAGGCATGAAAATGAGAGATGCCTGAGTTAGGAAAGGAATAGGTGGAATGATCAGGTCCAACCCCGGGGCTGTCCACGTAGGCAGTAGTGACCAAACTAACGTGTGATGAAAGACAACGAATTTGAGTGAAGTCCAATGATTTTTATCTTGATTTCAATATTTTAACCTTGAAAAAGTCCTGTCATTTTTGCTTACTTAATTTTTCACAGGTGAATAAAAGAGCATTATATTAATCATTTTCTAAAAGGCTAAAGTCTACTAAGAACAAAATGTAGCTTCAAAAATGTGTAGTAAGTCATAGTCTGAAAATATGACCCTAAGTAACTTCCATTTTAGGTAAAGAAAAAAGACCGTATTCCTTTTTATAAGTGCTTAAAATTATATTTTGTTCAATTTATATCATAGTTCAATCTTCTAATTTTATCTATAAGTTCACATTTAAGAATTTTTAATTACCTTTAGAAAAAAAGAGAAAGAAGTGCCCATTTCAGGCCGTGGTTGGGATAGACTTTTTTCCAACGACAAAAAGCCAGAAAATAAAAAAGATATCTAGTGTTTTAAAGGTTGTCACATGCCTAAATCACTAAACAGGTTTTAGCTATTTAAAAGAATGTTAAGTCTTACATAGAGAAGGTTCTAGAACAAAATTATTAATATTTGTTTGGATTTAAACCTGTTTCTCAACTTCCATCTATTCAGCTTTTTTATTTTTTATATTTACTTATTTATTTATTTATTTATTTATTTTTAATTAAGTTTATCAGGATAACTTTGGTTAATACAATTATATAATTTTCAGGTGTACATTATCCTTTGACATCTGTATATTCTATTGTGTGTTTACCACTCAAAGTCCATTTTCCTTCAGCTACCATATATTTGACGCCCTTTATCCCATCTATCTTTCCCTTCCTCCCCAGCTGCACTTGTAGCCACTAGTCTATATAGTCTTCTGGTAACCACTAGCCTACAGTCTATGCCCATGAGTCTCTGTTTGTTTGTCTTGCTCATTTGTTGCTTTTAGGTTTATATCCCACATATAAGTGATATCATGTGATTTTCAACTTTTTCTATCTGGCTTATTTCGCTTAGCATGACTATCTCGAGGTCCATCTATGTTGTCGTAAACGGCAGTATTTCATCTCTTTTTATGGCTGAGTAATATTCCATTGTATATATGTACCACAGCTTCTTTAGCCAGTCATCTATTGTAGAACACTTTGGTTGCTTCCATATCCTGGACACTGTGAATATTGCTGCTATGAACATTGGCGTGCAAATATCTTTTTGGATATGGGTTTTCAAGTCTTTGGGATAAACGCCCAGTAGAGGGATTGCTGGATCATATGGTAGATGAATTCTTAGTTTTTTGAGGAACCTCCATACCGTGTTCTATAGTGGCTGTACCAATTTGCAGTCCCACCAGCAGTGTGTGAGGGTTTCTTTTTCTCTGCATCCTCTCCAACATTTGTTATTACTTGTCCTGTTGATTATAGCTAATGACACAGGTATGAGATGGTATCTCATTGTGGTTTTGATTTGCATTTCTGTAATAGCTAGCAATGTTGAACATCTTTTCATATATTTGTTGGCCATTTGTATGTCCTCTAGGGAGAAGTGCCTGTTCAGGTCCTCTGTCCATTTTTTGATTGGATCATTTGTTTTTTTGTTGTTATTGAATTGTTTGAGTTCTTTGTATATTTTGGATATTAGGCCCTTATCAGAGGTGTTGCTTGTAAATATATTTTTTCATTCAGATAGTTGTCTCTTTACCTTGTTGACAATTTCTTTTGCTGAGCAGAAGCTTTTTAGTTAGATGTAGTCCCATTCATTTATTTTAGCTTTTACTTTCCTTGCTTTTGAGGTTAAATTCATAAAATCCTCTTTATGTCCAAGGTCCTTAAGTTTAGTTCCTATGTTTTCTTCTATGCATTTTATTATTTCAGGTCTTATATTTAGGTCCTTAATCCATTTTGAGTTAATTTTGGTGTGTAGTGATAGACAACAGTCTAGTTTCATTCTTTTGCAGGAGGCTTTCCAGTTTTCCCAGCACGATTTATTGAAGAGGTTTTCCTTTCTCCACTGTATATTTTTGGCTTCTTTGTCAAAAATTACTTGCCCATATAAATATGGGTTTACTTCTGGACTCTCGGTTCTGTTCCACTGGTCCATGTGTCTGTTTTGCTGCCAATACCATGCCATTGTGATTATTGTCGTGTTGTACTATAATTTGAAGTTGGGCAGCATGATACCTCTAGCCTCGTTCTTTTTTCTCAGAATGGCTTTGGCAATTTGGGGTCTTTTGTGCTTCCATGCAAATCTGATGATATTTTGTTCTATTTCTTTAAAAAATACTGATGAGATTTTGATGGGGATTGCATTAAATCTGTATAATATTTTAGGTAATATGGTCATTTTAACTATGTTGATTCTTCCAATCCAAGAACATGGAATATCTTTCCATTTCTTTGTATCTTCTTTGATTTCTTTTAATAGGGTCTTATAGTTTTCATTACATAGATCCTTCACTTGTTTCATTAAATTTATTTTTAGATATTTTATTCTTTTTGTTGCAATTGCAAAAGGAATTATTTTTACCACTTCTTTTTCTGACACATTATTAGAGTATAGGAAAGTTATGGATTTTTAAACATTGATTTTGTATCCAGAGACTTTATTGTATTTGCTTATTGTTTCTAGCAGTGTTCTTGTGGAGTCTTTAGAGTTTTCTATATAGAGAATCACGTTATCTGCAAATAGTTTGACTTCTTTCCTTCCTATTTGGATACCTTTTATATCTTTCTCTTGTCTGATTGCACTTTTAGGACTTCCAATGTTATTCTGAATAACAGTGACAATAGTGGACAGCCTTGCCTTGTTCCTGATCTTAGAAGGAAGGTTTTTAGTTTTTCACCATTAAGTATAATGTGGGCTGAGGGTTTGTCATAGATGGCCTTTATTATGTTAAGGTACTTTCGTTCTATACCGATTTTGTTAAGTGTTTTGATCATAAATGAATGCTGTATCTTGTCGAAGGCTTTTTCTACATCTATTGATATGATTATATGATTCGTATTTTTTAATTTGTTTATGTGGCGTATCACATTAATCGATTTGCATATGTTGAACCATCCCTGTGCCTCTGGGATGAAGCTCACTTGATCGTGGTGTATAATCTTTTTAATATATTGCTGTATTTGGTTCGCTAGTATCTAATTTAGGATTTTTGCATCTGTGTTCATGAGAGATATTGGTCTGTAGTTTTCTTTTTTTGTGTTATCTTTACCAGGTTTTGGTATCAGAGTAATATTGGCCTCATAAAATGAGTTGAGAAGTATTGCCTCCTCTTTGATTTTTTGGAAGAGTTTGAGGAGAATAAGTATTAAATCTTTGAATGTTTGGTACAATTCACTAGTGAAGCCATCTGGTCCTGGACTTTTACACTTTGGTAGTTTTTTGATGATTGTTTCAATTTCCATACCTTTAAACACATCTTATTGACTAAAATTGAATTGCATGATCACACCCATAGCAAAAGAGGCTGAGAAATATTGTCTTATTCCAGGTGGCAATATGCCTAGATAAAAGCTAATTATAATTCTAAAGAGGAATGAGAGAATGGCTGAAGGGAAGGCAATTGGCAACCTCTTCCCTGGTGTATATCTTTCCATACTTACTGTTCATGCTCGTACAAACATGTACAAGTATACAGAGTTTCATTTCGTGGTTCTATTATGGTTGTTTGTTAAAATGAATGACATACACATTTTTTTATAACTTCTTTTTCTCTTAATACATTATAGACATATGTCCAGGTCAATATATGGCTACTAGACTTAAACTTTTTAATGGTTACACAATATCACATAATATAGATTAATAATATTTACCCAGTCTACTATTGATAAAAATTTAAATTTTCCATTTTACAACCAAAAATTTTTGAAGTAAATATTCTTATATCTTGGCCATGCTTTAATTACATTTTAAAAATTATAACTGCCATTATATATACAAATGAATATATATAATGTATGTGCCCAGCTTATAGAATAAGACGACAAATGCATGTGTATCTACCACTCACTTAAGAAAAGAAACAGCACTACAATTACCTTATAGCACCCATACACTATTCCCACAGTCTATTCCTCCTCCCCTCCAGAGGTAACCATTATCCTGAATTTTATCATTCCTTTGCTTTTCTCTATAATTTTACTACATGTAAATATATTCTTTAAAGTATTGTTTGGTTTTGCTTGTTTTTTAACAAATATATCAATGAATTTGTATTGTATATATACTTCTGTGAATTGCTCTTTTGGCTATACATGATATTATAAAATTTATCCATGTCAAATGTGTGTAACTATTATTTATTAATTTTTACTCATGTCCAATAGTAGCTTATCATGTGAATATACCACAATTTAAAACATGTTTATCTTTTCTCCTGTTGATAGACGTTGATCTCTATTTTTATTGATAACACAAAAAATGCTGTTTTATGCATTCTTGTTTATTCTTATTTTTTTATGCGTATGTGCAAGAGTTTCTCTTGGTTATGTACTCTGGAATGCAGGAGCTAAGTCATAGGGTATATGCATTTCTCCCCAAAGTACTTACCCCAAATTGCACTATCGCTGGCAACGTGTAAGCATTCCTGTTGTTACACGTCTTCATCAAAAGTTAGTAGTGTCTGACTTTTAAGGTTTTATCAGGTTAGATATAAAATTGTCTGGAAGACTTTTAAAAAGTGCTTTAGCCCAAGAGATATTGATTGAGTAGATCTGATCTGGTCATCTTTTGAGGGGTCCTGAGAAACTGTACTTTAATAAATCCCTGCTGATTCTGGTGCTCAGCCAGTTCTGGAGCCACAAGACAACCTTTTTGGCACCAGAGACCAGTGCTCCTATGAGAATCTAATGCCTGATGATCTGAGGCTGAGCTGAGGCAGTGATGCTACTAGCGCTGGGGAGCAGCTGCATATACAGATGAAGCTTCGCTCTCGTGCCCACCGCTTTCCTCCTGCTGTGCGGCCCGGTTTCTAACAGGCCACAGACCAGTACTGGTTCCAGGCCCAGGGGTTGGGAACTCCTGCTTACAGTGTGACTATTTCTAGGTTCTCTGTTGCCTTTCGTTGATCGCACTGATGCCACCCTTTTGGTCTAGGGATTCTTTCTCTGCAGAGTTCTTTGCATTTCCAGTTCTCCTTCATTTCTACTTCTCTAGCCAATATACAAGTCCTTATTACTTTATTCCAAGATTAGATATGACAGAAAATGGTTCTTAGTAGCAGTGTAACTTTTAGCAAGTTATCTTCTCTGAGTCTCTGTGTCTTCAGCTATAAAATGGGAATGATAACAAGAGTACCTGTCATCTGGGCAATGCGCAGATTTAAAGAGTAAATATATGTAAAGATCTTAAAACGATGCTTGACACAGCAACAGTGCTCACTGTTTGTTATTTCAGTTGTTGTTAGTTCAACAACCTCCTGGAGGAGTATGGAGAATTTGAAAGAAAGAGAGTCTCAGTGACAAGCTCTTTTTAACTTTAATTCTCTTTATACCAGAATATGGAAGTAATCTTCTATCAGCACCATTTCATCATATTCTCCATTGTTCAAGACTGTGCAAAGTTCCCTTTTACATGTCTTGAGGAAGTAAGCTAACAAATGCTCATGGAAACGTCATTGGTATAAAGCATTTGCTTTATTAGAGAGAAGCAGTTTTCCCTTTTTTGTTCTGTTCAACTGTAGCTTGTCTTTGATGATACTTAAGAAGTATCTTATGGTATTTGTATTAGCCAAGATTTTGGTTCAGCTACTTTAACTGAAGCCAAATAACAGTGCTTTAAATAAGGTAGATGTTTACTTTTCTCTCAGTTAACACCAAGCTTCTAGGCATTCCGGAAGGTCGAGTGGCTGCATTTCATTAAGTCAGACCCTGGATCATCTGCTTGCGGCTACACCATTCTCTAGAGCAGGGATTAGCAAACTTTTTTGTACAGGCCATATAATAAATAGTTTAGGCTTTTGTGGGCCATTTGGTCTTGGTTGCAACTACCCAGCTCTGCTGCTAGAGCATAAAAGCAGCCACAGAGAATGCATAAATGAATGAGCGTGGCTGTGTTGTTACGAAACTTTATTTATGGACACAAAAATTTGTATTTCACATCACTTTCATGGATTACAAAATGTCCTCCTTTTTAGTTTTTTGAACCATTTAAATGTGTAAGAACCATTCTTAGCTTGTAGGCTATGTAAAACAAGTGGCGAATTTGGTCCATGGGCCATAGTTTGGACTCTTGTTGCAGGGGGTTTCTCTAATCTGTATAATCAAAGATAGTTCACCATCACTATACCTACATCCCAGCTCCAAAGTAATGAGACAAGAGGAAGCAAATGACAGTCATCTTCCTATGAATAGATTCAGAATTTACCTGCATTGCTTCTGGCCATTCTTTTGGCCAATGTACAGTCATATGACCATGCCTAGTTGCAAGGGACTAGGGGAAATATAATTTTTAACTGAGCCACCAAGTACCCAGTTAAAACTTGAGGGGTTTTACTACTAAAAAGTGAAGGAGAGTATGGATATTGAGGGACAATTGGTGATGTCAGCAGCATTTGAGAATTGAATTACAGTAACAAAAGAAAGATTATCTCCTCAACTTGAAGTCTTTTGAAATTTGTCTTCTTATCATTGCCAAAGATGAGATCTATGATACTCAGTGACTATGCAATAAATCCCTTTCACTGTCCATGAGACAGACATGATGATTGTAGGACTGAGGGAAAAGGTTGCTGGTCACTCAAAGGCAACTGTGACTACAGAATGTAGTCAGTGTTGTCAAGCCACTTGGTGGAGAACTGTTATTTAACACTAAAGTTGATGTCAAAAATAACTTAAGAAGCAAAGTTCTTCTCTTCTTAGTTTTTATCCTCAATATTTTTTTAATTAAAAAATATTGATATATAAAAAACCTAAGATAATCCAACATTCTTTATCTAGATATTAAATTTAGCCTGGCTACTTACTCTACTCTCATCCCCAAATTTTTAGCTCATGCTGGAGGAAGCAAGGGTGAAGAGCAGAAAGTGGATGTTTACTGAGCCTGTTCCTCTAATCAGGAAAATAAGAGCTCTCCAGATAGACTCAACCTGTAAACTTTCAATTTTACAATCAGTTAAGATCTTTTCTTAAGCTGGGGACATTGCTCCCCTGAAAAAGCTGAGGTCCTATTGGTAAGGGAAAGGATAACTTAGTTATTGGGTGGACAATTAGCTATATCTACCATGCCCAATTCAATTGCTGAGTTTGAAATAGATTTACTGAGCACTTACTATGTGAAGGGCACTGCACTGAGCCCTAATAAGGCAAAAATTAATACTATTTTAAAACATTTGCTCTTGAGTTCATAGTCTCAAAGGGAAAACAGACTAGCAGACTCGTAGTTAACATTTAGTATGAAAATAGAAGTGTGTATAAAGGAAGAAAGAGTTCAGATCAAGTAATGGTTAACCCTGACTTTGGGAGAGCAAAGAAGGAGGTTGGAGAAGCATTAGCAGAAACATTGGAAGGAGAAAAGCATCATCTTCTTCCAAGAGAATAGAATCTGGTTGTGAACAGAGTAGCATCCCATCCTGCATGCGTTATGAGAATATGAGAATGTTCACTCAGATGTGTGGGAGAGTGTGTGTGTACATCAGTACCAGAACTACATGTTTCCCCCGAGTCTGAGTTTTACTGCCTGCAGTTGCTATTATGTGTATTTACTTACCGTGGTGCAAGCACCTCTCCCAACAACAAGGGCCATTTTCGCAAGCACTACCTCATCAAAAAACTATGATTTGGTTATAAAAGTATGTTTGGGATATATATACTCATTTTTCTTATTTGGTGCTCACTTGGTAAGAAGTAAAATTAAATGCCTTTCTTAGGGTATGGGGAAATATATGCCAGAAAATTCTCTTTTAATTTCTCAAGTGAAAATGGTTTGGTTATTGTTATACAGTAATATTTATTTTTTCTCTAGCCTGAGAACTGCCTGTGTTTGCATATAGAGCTTAGGCATCACAGACCCTAACAAGCATTAAAAGCAAGAAGTGGAAGGCTTGCAGAACATATAAACACTGAGAGATGACAGGTTTTTGTGGCGGTTGGAAACTGGGGAATAGATAATTACATCATTGTCTCTCATTCTGTTCCCACGTGGACTTGCTTAAATGTCATTTCCAACTGCAGGTTCTCACTCTTTTCTTCCCTGGAAACCTTATTCAACCTGTGCTCAGACATCATGAGAGCGGAGCTTCTGCCCAAAGTGCACCCTGTGGGGAATTTTTATTCAGGCATCACCAGTCATTGACCTGGCTATTGTTGTTTGTGATACTTACTGGTAAAGTTTCTCAATCAATACAACATCAGCTCAAAGAGCTCCTGGGAATGGAAGCCTGCAGCAGTGTACTTAATCTTGGAGCTGGCTTGTGCTCTCTGCTCGGCTGCTAAACTGGGTAGTTGGCCTACTTGATGTGGCATTATTGCTGCTGAGGTCAGATGTGAGCAGCTCTGTGAGTGCTGATGAATGGCTGTTTGTGATGAAGTGCCTCTCCCGCCCACCAAGAGACATTTAATAATGATAGACCATAACTGCATTCTCACAAAAATTCGTGTTGCTTGTTTGTGAGTCTTATGGGCTAGAGGAGTAGAAGAATAGGCATTATTATGGAAGGAAGCTTTAAAAGTGGTGGTTTTGTGGTTCCAACACAGCAAGGGTAGCGGTGAAGAGAAAGGGACTGTTGCAGTATTTTACATGTTAGTAAATAAAGTTATCTCTTTCTTCTCAGAGGAGGCAGTTTTTATATGTCTGTTCCGTTATTTAACATGGTTCTTTTCACCCTTTGTTTTAATGTGACTTTGAAGCAGTGTTGAAAAAATAAATGGGGAATTATTTTAACTTTATTAAAATGGACCGTTAATAATATGTTCACTATTAAGGGAGTGATTATTCGGAATGTGAAACATGAACTTAGCAATGTAATACCCATTAATATCTGAGAAATTAATATCTGAATAATAACTCAAAGTAACATTGAGCCCTCACCCCCTATTGTTTGAGATATAACACTACAAAGCCTGAATAATTCTAAAAACAGTCATCCTGCAAGAGGTTTCAGTGCATTATTTATCTGGCTATTTCCTGTTCAGTCCAATCCTTTTTTTAGTAATCAGACAAAGAAAAAATAAAAATGTTTGGCGTGACCTAAATATTGCCTGTTATAAATGAAGTCAAGTTTCTCTGTAAATAAATAGACCACAAAATACTGTCAAAATAATCAAAAGTGTGAATGTTAGGTTCAGACAGAATCAACACAGAATCAGAGGAGTTTATTAAAAATTTGATTACATAACAATTATCTAATGGGTAGGAGAGTAGCGACTAGATTTTCAGAGGTGTCATTAGCTCACCAAGACTTTGGTCTGTGCATTTAGGGAAGGCCTGTGGGTAATAGTTTCATGCCTGGGCAGAGCTCCAGATTTATTCATTATCTATCCCAGGACCTACCACAGTGTCTTAAGCAAAGAGGGTCTGCTGTAAGTACGTATGGAATGAATGGAATGAAATAAGAGATGAAATGAAGTAGAGGATTGTTTGGGGACATACCTTCTAATATTAAGGTGCTCCTCCAGCTCTGCAAGTTTATAGTTTTCCATCTTCCTAGTGTTGGGGACTACACTATGCTGACATAAACTAAACTGAAGTTTGGTCTGAATGAGGCAAAATGTTTTTTTTTCAAATATTTAAGGTAGATTTCAACGCACTTTTATGATTGAATGTGTTTACATGGCAATGAACTCTCACAAATGTGCAAAGAAAATTTCACTTTTCTATTTTTCATGATTGATGCAGTCTTTTGTACACTCCAAACCTGTTGTGTAGCCAAGACAGAGTGAGTGTGGGAAACACCTAATTAAGTCCAAATTGTTCAATTCAGTCCCAAGCAACAATTTCAATAGACTATTGCAGTATCTTCAGACTTACCCATTTTCTATTCTTTCTGTGCCCCTCCAGTACAGCTTTGTGGGTGTTTGGAGGGAATGATTTGTTTATACAACCTCTTGGTAGTGGGGAAGAAGGGATTCTTGGATGACAGGCTCGGGTCATTGCATTGTCTTCTAGTTTTTTGAGAAATGGATATTCTATGTCCTCCACATCCTTGAGTGCCCTGCTGACATCTGATACAGATTTCTGCAGCTGATGAACTTGTGGTCTGTTCCCTTGGCTCCATTTGTGTCTGGTGAATTGGCTCCACCTTGATCTTGGAGGTTCTGTGCATGCTCTGAAGTCCGCCTGCAGTTTCCATTTATTCTGGCCTGGGCAGCCTGCCCTACAGATTGTGCCTTCAGGGCTCCTCTGCTTCCACTCTGGGAGTCCTTTATGTTGAATGCTTGTCTTGGCCCCTTCTCCCCATTGTGTGGGGCTCTTCCACACACCCCGCAGCTCAGGAGTGCTAACTCAGGTGCTTTATTTGCTCAGTCTCATAGCAGCTCCGGGTTGTTGTGAAGGCATCCCATGAGGTAGTCTCTTTCTCAAGCCTCACGTAGGAAGTGGAGAAAATATCCCTCTGCTTTTGACTTCCCTAGATGTATCCAACACACTTCTCTCCTCCAGGACTTTGGCACAGAGTGGGAGAGACAGGAGATACGTAGCTCCTTCTCTCCTGTCTAGCCTCCTCTTTCTCCGGAAACCCTCAAAGCCTGAGAAATGAAGGCCATTTGTTCCCTCTTCCAGGCATAGGACTTCTCCTTTGTTAGCTTGTCTTCCTTTTTCCTAAGATGTCATTTCCCCAGGGTTCCCCGGGTCAGAACAGTGAAACTGGGTGAGAGTACAACCTAAGGGAGGAAGGAATAATAAACTTAACCATTTTTGAAATATTATCCCTATTACACATACCTTTTTATTTCACTTCTCTCTAGTTGCAGTATTTTTTTTCTATACCTCAGTAATACACAGCCAGGGCAATGCTTGTACATGAGTTTCAGTTTTCTTATAAAGTTTGGTGTCATATTAGGTGTAGTGTTTAGAGTGATACCTCTCAAAAAGTGATACCTCTGAAAACTGTGAATGTAATCTTATTTGGAGTAAGGATCTGTGCAGATAAAATTAAGCTAAGGATTTCAAGATGAGATTATTCAGGATTAACCAAGTGGGCAGAGAAGAAGACATGGAGAAAAGAAGAAGGCCATGTGAAGATGGAGGTAGAGACTGGAGTTAGTGGTCACAAGCCAAGGAATGCTGATGACCACCACAGGCTGGAAAAGGCAAAGAATGAATCTCCCCTATGACCTCTGGAGGGAGCATACCCTGCTGACTTCTTGATTTTAGACTCTGGCAACTAAAAGTGGAAGAGAATAAATTTCTGTTGGTTAAGCTATCCAGTTTGTGGTAATTTATTACAACAGCCACAGGAAACTGATACATGAAGTGATGTCATATTGCTTTCCCCAGTCATAATCCTTTGATTATGAATTTCATGAGTTTCCAATAAACATTCTGACTGGTTCCTATGTGCAATTTCTCAGTTGCTTCCCTATGCCATTTACTTTTTCTCAAGTATATCTCAGTTAATTTTACAAACATTTCTTGAGCACTTTCTCCATGCCAAACACTGTGTGAGGTATGGTAGGAGACAAAGATAAATAAGACCCAGTCCTTTCCCTTCAAGAAATTATGTGCCTGTGCCTATTAGTGTAAGAACATAGTGATGTGTCTTTTGCTTTACTCTCGAATTGAGATGCCAAATGGGCCTCCTTTTATGCCTTCTTCTCTATCCAGCAGAATAATTTCTAAATAAATTTGAACCAAGAAATTTCCATGGTTTTCATGCCAGCCCAGTTTTCAATCTTTCTTCCCAGTATTGTCAAATTATTCCCTGTTTTTTGACACTGACTCCCCAGAATAACAATAATAAGGACAAATATCTCTAGATAATAAGATAACCTGGGAATTAAAGCATGTACCAGCATTCATTTTGTAGTGATTAGGCTGTGTTGGCTGGACTAAGATGGATAACAAGTACTATCATTGTACACAAATGCAGATTAAAATGATTCTGGGACTATTCATGGGAACCTTCAGAGGTCACCAAGATCATTAAGTTCAAACACAGATTCAGTTTCCCCAACCACATCTTTAATTTATTGAGTGCCCTGGGAGGGCTGGGTTTACATGATAGGTAAATTGTGTCCTATTGGATCTCCAGTATGCACTTGGGATCTGGGGGCAAGAATTATGGGTGTAGGTGTTGGGCGCTCTGTATTAACAAAAATAAAAGACAGAAACTTGAAAATCTAGAAGTATGCCAGTGGTTCTATATGATTTTTAAAAAGGTAGCGAGAAGTTGAGAATCTAGAACTGCATCATTGATTCGGGCTTTGAAATGAAGCAGAGCTGACTTTAAATCAGGGCTGACAGTGCTACCACACAATCTGGGGCAAGTGCTCCAGTTTCCTCACCTGAAAAATTGAGACACTGCTACTTCCCTTTCAGGCTTATTAAAGAATTAGGACTGGCTTTAGTAAAGTGCTTCGCACTTAGTGGTCCGTCAATGAATGACAGCTATCATCATCATCACCCTTCGTGTTCCTGTCCATTGTTTCAGCAGAAGCAGCAGGGCGTGAACAGTGTCCAAGGAACACCTCTACTGCCACGTGGAATAGGGCCAGTGGAGGCACAGACTCTATATAGAAAAGGAGGATGAAAAAGGGAGAAAAAGGACTATTGGCCAGGAAGAATCAGAGTGCGTGGACAGAGGCCTGGCCTTGGAGTCAGGACGTGGAGTTCTAGCCTGGATTCTGCTGCTGATTTGCCGGTGACCTGGGAGAAATAATGTGTGCCCTTGTGTCTCAGTTTCTTCACCAGTAAATTGTAGGATTTGAACTAAATTAGTGTTTTCAAACATCTACCTGGCAACTAAAGCTATTTCATGATCAAATTTTCACTGGTATATATTGAACTAAGAAAAATAAGGACATTGTAGGCCGTTTTCATAACATTAAACTAGTTATATTCAAAGGATTGCCTTTAATCTGAAATTCTGTCGGTCCTGACTTTCTGATGTTATAACGTCCTTTCTTTTATGAAATGAAAGTGACAATAGATGGCAACTGCTCTTGGCAAAATACAAAAAAACTGGCAAGCTTACAAATGTTCCAAAGTTTTTTTGTTTGTTTGTTTGTTTGTTTTTTAAATTTATTGGACCATATAAATCCCAGACTTGGGAACCACTGAGCTAGATGATCTCAAGTGCCTCTTAGCTGTAAAACCTCTGGCCCTACAGAGTATTACTAATAATATTTTTGCTCTTAGGTTGCTTGCTGGAATGAGAACTTAATCCAGGACAACGTATAGGAGGGGTTACAGTTCGGGGAGGTGTGATTTGAGAAGGGAGCGAGCAAACTTGGGTGCCATTAAAGGGGCACAGCCCATCAATAGGAAGTGAGATGAACCAAGTAGAGAGAGGTCCTGAGATCTAGAAACCAGACCTGTCCATCACGGTTGAGTTGCCATTTGGAGATGGAGATAACTTGAGATTATCTAGCTCAGTGGTTCCCAAGTCTGGGGATTTTTTGGTCCAATAAGTTAAAAGAAAAACCAAACTAAAAAACCTTGAATAATCATAAGGTTGCCCACTTCTTTTAAAATTTTGCCAACATGCTATTGTCATCTACTATAGCCTTCATTTCTTAAGAAAAAGGGCATTCTAACATGATCTCAAAGTAAAAGACAATCTTTCAAATGTAATCAGGTTACTGACTTGAAAACATACAGAGACAGCATGGTGTCCAGATGATATGTGGGCAGGTGATCTGAAAAGGTCCAACCAGAGAGGGCTCTGGCTGCTAAGTCAAGAGGGGAGAGGGGCAGGCATCTCAGAGCAGGCAGTGGTGGCTATGCCAGCAGGGAGGCTTCGGGCCAGTATCAGGGAGCTTTGGTAACCGAACATGATCATCTCAAGAAGGATGGGGTTCAGGAACTCTCTAGTCCTGGAGAGGGGCAGATGGACAAATGGTGAGAATAAGGAAGGAGAAGTTCGAGCAAAAACCTGGTTATCAAGCTGATAAATCAGGCACAGAGGTATGAGACCAAGAACCATTTACTCAAACTGGGAGACAAAGTGAAGCTTCAGAGTGGAACTGGAATCCAAGACCAGAAAGGAATTGAGCTTCCAAACCAGGGTTACTCCAGGGGTCTAAAACCTGATCAGCTGATTAGAAGCATCATTGCCCATGTTCCATCCTGGTTCTGATGCCAAGGTTGTGGTGTTGGTCCTAGGCTTCTGCATTTTTTAAAAGCTCCCTCAGTTGAGGCTAATGTGCAGCCAGGTAGGGGGAGGGGGAGGAGGTGGGAGGGGGTGCCTGGGCTACTCAAAGCTCTGTGGAAAGGATAGGATGTGAGCTGAAAGGAGAACACTCAGGTCTGGTCGAGCCTATAGGTGAACACCAGGAGGTTCTGACTATGGGGAAAGTAAACATGTAAACATCAAGGAGGAGAAGAGAGCCAGGCAGAAAGTTCCCAGCACATATGCAGGAGTTGCTCCATGGCTGGCTGAACAGGAGCTCAGGGAGAAACTAGCTTGCTGAAAAATTCAGAGGTCTTTGCTATTCACTGGTATAAGCTAACACCCCCATTTGGGAGCACTGGCTTAGCAAATATAGCTTTGTGTGTGTTAATTGCTTCAGTAGATGTAAGAAGCATGACAGATATTCACTCAAGCAGAAAGAGCAGAATTTCTTAGATATCTTCCACTCATTTTATTCAAAACTGAAAGCATAGTCTGCCGTCAGCTGGGGCATTCTGCTCTGCACAGGAAACCCAAAACCTTTATCAAGCTGAAAACCTGAAGAAATGGGGACAACCCTGAGTTCTTCATATGTAGTTATTTCTGCTGTTGGAAGTCTAATGTTAAATTTTGATTTGAAACCATAGCAGTAAAAAGGTCAGGTGAACTTTTTAGCTTTGGTGGTTTGTCAAGCGAAGGAAAACACCCCAAAAACCATTAGAAGAGCTTGAAAACCTTTGGTGGGAGACATATGACATCAAATAAAAAAAAATAATAATAATGATTTACTAAGTGCTTATTGTTTCAGTCTGTTCAGGCTGTTATAGCAAAATACCACATATTGTGTAGCTTAATCAACAGAAATGTATTACTCACAATTCTGGAGGTTGTAAAGTCCAAGATCAAGGTTCTGGCCCATTTGGTTTCTGGTAAGAGTTCTCTTCCTAGTTTGTTAGATGGCTGCCTTCCTGCTGTGTTCTCGTGTGTGTGTGTGTGTGTGTGTGTGTGTGTGAGAGAGAGAGAGAGAGAGAGAGAGAGAGAGAGAGAGAGAGAGACTGAGACTCTCTGGTGTCTCTTCTTATAACACCAATCCCATTAGATCAGGACCCACCCTCCCCCACTCCACCATGACCTCATAACTTCACCATCTTATAGACCCAATATCCAAATGCAGTCACATTGACGATTAGGGCTTCAACATGTAAGTTGTTTTGGGGGGACACAAATCAGTCCATAGCACTTACTATGTCCCAGCAAAGTTCATATTATATACTTTAATCCTCTCTATCTTGTGAAGAAGATACTTTAATTATCCCCATTTAACAGTAGAGGAAGCAGGCTCAGAGAAGTTAGGCAACCTGTCCAAGGCCACACAGCTATAAGAAATCTTTTTGAAATATCAAGTATACCAAGAAATGACCAGATAGAGCACAGCTACTGCTTTCCCTGATCCTTGCAGAATTAGTCCTCTTGGTTATGTCAAGTTCCCTGGGGACTCTAAACAGCTAATGAGCTCTGACACCCATAATTAAAAGAAATATATTGGAAATATTTGATACTTATACCCCATCTCTTAACACTGAATCAAAAGCTCAATTCAAATGTACAATCTCACATTTGTTTGTGATATCATTAGGTCAATTCTACTTCATTTATGTATTAAACTAATATTTTTGAGAACCTACACATATTTCAGGCACTCAGATTTTTTTCTGTTCTCAGAGAGTTTAAGGGAGTCAGACATATTTATAAATAAACAACTAATATAATAAACTAATGAGTGTTTATATACTAATACTATATAAAATACTATTGAATTGTATCCATATGATTTCACTCATATGTGGGATATAAAGCTGAAAGCAACAAACAAACAAGCAAACAAACAAAAACTCATACACAGACAATAGTATGGTGGTTACCAGAGGGAAAGAGGGATGATGGGGAGGTAGAAGAGGGTAAAGGGGGTCGAATATATGGTGACAGAGGAGATTTGTCTTGAGTGGTAAACACACAGTGCAGTATATGGATGGTGTATTACATAATCGTACACTTGAAACATATTTTATTAACCAGTGTCATCTCCAATAAATTTAATAAAAATTTTTAAGAAGTTGTATTCAGGAGCTCAGAAAGAGATGAGAAGGATCACAGGTCACAGACGGCATCACAGGAGAGGTGGTGCTTAGCTCACATCTTGAAGGACAGATGCCAGTTACCCAGTGAGCCCTGCAGGGAGGGCCTTCCAGGCATTAGAGGCCATGCTCCACATGGGGTATGTCAAGTGGCTCAGAGAGGCTGGGCTGAAGGGAGCAGGTTGGGGAGCCATGGGAAGATAGCACTACAAGTCCTGTTTGGGAAAGGAGTCGAATCCCAAATCATGCAGAGCGCCCTCTGCCCTTCTGAGGAATACTGCTGCTGTGGCTGCTGGCAAGCCTTGCGACTTTAAGCCCAGGAACAACAGGACAAGAGGTGTGTTTCTGAAGGATAGTAGCAGGGAGGCCAGAAAGCTGAACCAGCAGCCTGAAGACAGGGGACGATTGCACTAGATCTTGCCAGAGATTTTAGAAACCTGAACTTAAAAACCAGGAGTAGAGATGGAGAAGCTGGTATTTATGATTTACATTTAGGAAATAAATCCAGTGGTGCTCGATGCCAGAAAAGAAAAACAAAACTTGCTCCCCATTATCTGATTACATGTAAATATAACTTCTTGGAGAACATTAAGCATTTTTTTCCTACTAGCTTATGATAGTCTAGATATTTTTAATCATCAAAAATTATACTATTAGATTGCATTCACACCTAGAGCTTTCCAGTTGCCAACATGAATTGACCATAATTATTGTATTGTTGAACAGTTTACATTATATTATACTGGAGACTCATTTATGCATTTCTTCAGACTTTTCTTGGTTCCACTGCTATTTTAAGGAATAGGCCAGGTGGGGAGAAATTAACAATCACAGTTCTTCCCAACTCTATGAGCACCCTGAGTCTGTCTTCATCAGCTCCCCATTCCTCACCTCCCACATTCCTCCAGCTGTTTCCAGGGACATTTTCTCCTTTATTTTTCTGGACTTGAGATAAATGGTTTTCATAATTCCTTAGTTTTGTTGAGATAAAGTTGGAAGTTTTCAAAAGAAACTTTGCAGAGGATAGATTTCTTATGTCGATGAAAAAAATAGCCTTATAGATTTTCTTATGTAAGGAATAGCTTCCAGAATTTTATTTCAAAGTCTTTTAGCTTCCTGGAAGAATCACTATGTCATATCCTTTCTTAAAATGTGAGCGATCTCACTTTTTGCTTTAGTTATCAAGAAGCTCACAGCCAAATTTTGCATTCAACCATATCAAATGTTAGAGTTAACTCTGGTTTCTTCAGACCCAGTTCTCCCTTTCCTCTAGTCCCTTAAATATTTTTCAGCTTATGGTGTGTCATCTCAAATCCTTTCAGTAAAGAAGTGGGTTATAAGCACATCGTCATTAATAAATTCTTGTCAACTGAACTTGAGGCGCATATTGACTTGCTTAGACCAAGTTCTCAAGATTCAGTTCTTTGCTCTCCTGTCTGATTCAGTCAGATGTAATGATAGCATTACATCTGTCTATGGCATGGTCACTGGAAAAGTTTGAAGCTACTCTGGAGCAGAAACTTGGCCATATCAGAGATCGCGTGTCCTCAGAGTGGGCAGCCTCTCCCTGTTGACCTCACCTCAGTGTCCTTCCCAGCCAGTAGAAGGCACCTCTGCTCCCTGTTCTAAGCTCAGAACACTGCTTCACTCCTAGTTCTCACTTCCATTCTAAGTGGTCTCTCTAGTTCTTTGCTTGTCTTTTAGAGCAGAAGTCATTAGCTCGCTCTGGCCCAATAAATCCACAAATCTTTCCTGACCAGGATACCTGTGCTCACACTTCTCTCAGTAAGCGTTCTGACTAATAATAGTTACATTAATAGCCAACACAGATTACGAACTTATCATGTGCCTGGAATTGTGCTAAGTACTTCTAATAAAGTCTGTTCTTTCATTTTCACTGTGCTCCTAGGAGTTCAGAAATGTCATCATTACCGTTTTTGAAGAGAAATCTAAGACTAAGAGAAAATGAGTAGCACATAACTCAGTAAATTCAAATCAAAGCCAGGAGTTGAACCAAGCCTTAAACTAAGGCAGTCTGATTCTTGGTGCCTCCTCATAGGCCTCACATTACCCTTTACTGTCAGGTGTGCTCCATGCCAAGGAGTGATCAGAGCAAATTCTGATCATCACAGTTTGATAATGTCAGTATCCCATCAACTTCCTGGAGCAGTAACAGGGAAGAGGTAGGTGGTTGTCTTAGACGCCTATGTCTAAATTACTTTTAATGGTTCTGTCATGTTTGGCTTGAGTACAGATGGCACTTTTGTGATGAAAATTACTTAGTACATACTATTTCTGATAATTCTCATGCTTATCGTGAAACTTCATTTTGTATGTTTTTTATTTTCAGATTACAAAAAAATAATTCCTTACAAATGCAAATTCATTCCTTTAAAGAATAGTGAACAGGACTTGATTTTTGCCTGAAATTGCTAATAGTCACTCCTCTCCATACACTGCAGACTTTGCCATTAGAAACTACATGTATAAAATGTTCAGAACTAAATAATAAAGGATGATATTTATTATGCAGAAAAAAATACCTCAATGGCAATAACTATAACATTCAGAACATTTCAAATTTCATTGTTGCCTATCTAATCTAGCATACTAGGTTTTCTATATGCTCTGGGAGAAATCTTTAAAGTTAGTATCAAGGAGAACACCTCGCTTTGGTGGGAAGAAGGATTTCTAGTACAGAACCTGTATCAGGTTATGCTGTTCTGAGAATATAATACCTTCTCTCTCTCTCTCTCTCTCTCTCTCTCTCTCTCTCTCTCTCTCTCACACACACACACACACACACACACACAGAAATCCTTAGCTCACAATAGGCAGATACCTCTGAATGGGTTAAAAGTAAATAGAAGCCCTCGAAAGAAAGGCAGAAACAGTAATGACAGTTTTGAAGTATCCAGTACCTGTTGTGACAGGAATAACAAATTAATTGGGACTATAACGGATTCTTTGTAAAGGTGAAGTAAACACACTTGACTGTATATTTTTCACCATCAGTTAAGTCTCAATTGGTTCTAAAAATAAACAGAAGACATTGAACAGTTTTAATGGATTCTGACACCTAGGTATTATGCTGTCACTCCAGTATAAATGAATCATAACTTTGGACTGCACCTAGGAATTACTACACATTTGGAGAAAATTTATGGTGCACCAAGCTTTGAATCATGATGTGATATCAAAACTAAAGTCAAAAGAGGAAAAGAGCTAGGCATAAATTATTATCCTCAATCCCAAATGTATCTTCCAGTGCAACAGGTAAAGGTTCGAGGATTTAGGAATACTGCCAATAATTATCATGGGTGCTAAAGCAAATTTATCCTTCTAAAAGTAGTTTGTTGTTAAAAAAAAAAAAAAGAAAGAAAGAAAGAAAGAAGAAAAGAAAAAAGGAAAAAGAAGCAATCCAACAGAAGGCTGGTCTTGTACATCTGACAGAGATGTTTATGTTCCCTTTCCACTTATAACCCTTTGTCCAACCAGACTAGAATCTTCTTGGGGGCAGGAGCATTTCTGCAATCTCAGGGGATCTTTCGGGGGCCACCCCTTTCTATTTTCAATAAAAGGACTGGTCTTTGGACAAGCCGATTCACTGAACTGACTGCTTTAGTAGCCATAATCAGTCAAGCTCATTGTTTCCAGTAACACTGACAAAAATCTGTACTTCTTGCTTTTCAAATGGACAGTTGGCATGGTGTAAACATTGCACTGAAGTCCATGACCAATCATAGAAGGAAGGCAGCCAGAGGATATGCTGTTTTGATAAGAGAAATCTGTGAATGAATATCTTAATGTTTTGAGACCCCAAGTGTATCACTGGAAGACTGTTAAATGTTCATGTATTTATTTTGGTTTAAATGTCAGGTTTTAAATATCTAAAGATAGCAGATTCAGACATCAGGAAAAAGTTTTATGAAGTGCTTCTATTGCATATAATATAATAATGTCATACATTTGTATGGCATCTGACATTTTTCAAAGCATTTTCATCAGTAGTACTTTATTCTGTCTTCTGTAAAGCAATAGGGCTGGTATATTATACCATCACACAGTTAAAGAAATGGAGACAGAAAGGTTAACTCCACCAGGGAAGAAGCAAATATTAGAATTCTTGTCTTTGCTTGTTAGACCAGCATTCTTTCTAGTTTATTTATCTTTCTTGTGGATAAATAGGACAAAATCTAATATTTGCATAATGCTGTACAGTTAGTTAGAGAGATCAGGTGGTTTTATTTCCATTATAGAGAAGTCTAATGATCTGAGAAGCAGAGTGAATTTTCTGTGGTTGCACAGGTAGTGAATGGTAGAATTCAGGAAGAGAAACTCCTGTTCTTCCCAAAAGCCTCTTCACACGTGCTTGCTCCAGAAATCTGGCCAATTAAACAGGACTGCTTTTTTTTTTTTTTTTTTTTCCTATTTAGCCCACTATGTTCTCATGGTTCCAAACAACCCTGTTAACTCTCTGGGTTAGTTGATTTTCTCTAAGAGAATTACCTTGTAACAACTGGGGTCCTATATTCTGAAATATGGGTTGAAGGCTAACCAGTAACAGCTTTTTGCAGCTGGTTTATACGTTATTCTCTCTAATGTTTGAAGAAAAAATTGCAACAAAGGTCTTCATCTTTTAATGATAAATCTATTCATTACTGAACATATACCGGACTATGTAGGAAACTCAGAGTAGATGTATTCAAGTTCCATGTGTCTTTAAGATAAATAGCTACTCTGGGTTCAGGTGGGACCCAGAGAACAAGACAAATATCAGGTGTGGAGGAAGGGGTGAGAATAGTGTAAAATGAGGGGAGGGTGGAAATTCCAGGGTAGAAATGACAGGGAAGGGGCAGTATGAAGGTCTCCCTATCTTCAGGCCAGGCTCTAGGAACCTCTCTCACTACTCTGGCCTTGCACACGAGTTGATCTAGTGACACCTTTCAAGTCTGCTGGTTCATCTCTCCTAGGCTGCCATTGATACACGCCTCCTGAAATGGCATCTACATACACATTTGTGATGTGCACTCTAACTTCTAGGTTTAATCCATCCCCTGTGGCCATGTGTGTAGTTTCAGTTTCGATGCAATCCTTTCCGCGTTGACTTTGTACAGTTATAAATGTTTTAACATTTTAAAAAAAATAAAAGCCTATGCTCAAATAAAGAGCCACAAACAGAAGTAGCAGGAAGATTTGGGGCCACATGACACTGGTCGCCATAAGGCTGACCTTACGTGAGCTTTCACCGCATCCCTGAAGTTTAATGGCTGTGAATATGGTTATCGCAGGCTTTTTAGAGGGCATTGTATTAGTGTGACCGTTGGTAAGTACCAACCTCACGTTTTTTATTTCCGCTGCGAAGGAGATCGTTTCCTATGCTCCTTTAGAAAGGGAACCGGGACTTTGCAGCTTTTTTAACCCCCTGGAAAATAAACCGCAGCTGCAGTATTCACAGGCTAACCGCTTCCGGGGCTTTTGGAGCTTTACTTCTGTTAGGAAAATGTGCTGTTTATGCTCAAATGCAAGTTTCTTGGTGTTTTTGTTTTTAAGATTAGAAAACAATGGAGAGGGAAAACAAAGCTTTTAAAGCTTCATAAGAGGTCGCGAGTTCACTCCTTTCTCTTTCTCAGGGTTATAAACATGGTTCCAGAAAAAGCTCCATCTCGGGGCTGAGAAACCAAGCAGATATTTAAAGGGGTAGCACCTTAACTTGTCAATTTCGAGAATACCAAATGATCCTGGAGGTTTTTTATTCTTTTAATCAGCTGTAATTTTCAGCTCTGATGCTGTCTGACAGGCTTCATCTCAACCCCCGTGCAACATTGCGCCTCTGGCTTCTTCTCTGTGAGATACAAATAAGGGGGAGGGGATCTGGAAAATAAACTGACAGCATAAATTGGATGGGATTTCATCAACCTGTAGAGACTGGAGCCACAGTTGGAGGGTGTGAAGTGAAAGGGTTGAAAGTGCCCACTTCATGGAGGAGGGTATTTCTTTCTCCTTTTTTTCCTTTTTCTTTCTTACCTTCCATCCTCCTTCCTCTTTCTTCCTTCCTTCCTTCCTTCCTTCCTTCCTTCCTTCCTTCCTTCCTTCCTTCCTTCCTTCCTTCCTTCCTTCCTTCTTTCCTTCCTTCCTTCCTTCCTTCCTTCTCTCTTTCCTTCTGTGCTTCCTTCCTCTCTCCCTCCCTCCCTTCCTCCCTCTTTTCCTCTCTGTCTCTGTATCTTCAGTTTTAAACCCAGTTCTCTCCTTTGGATAATAGATACACAGAATTTGGATCCAAGAAAAAGTGTGTTAGACACACATATGCACATATATACACAGAGAGACAAACACATACACATGTATACTCACGGGGACATTAATATCTTGTGTACTGAACAACAACAACAACAATAATAATAGTAGCTAGCACTTGGTCCATGCCTCACAAAGCATCATCTGAGTTCATCCTCAGATCATCTCTACGAAGCTCATTTTTACAGATAAGGAAGATGGTGTAAGCTATGGGTGTGGATGAAAAAGAGACCAACTCCAGAGATCCACATCCTACAGGTCAAAATGTCCCTGGTTTGAATTATTCTTAATCTCAGTTTTATCTACAATAGGTAATCCTCTATAAATACTGACTTTTAGCAGTAGGAGTTTGCAAGGAGTTATATAGGGACTGATGGCTCTGATGAGGTGTGAGGACCAGAACTGCTCATACTTAAGTCCAAAAGGCACTTTTCCATTATTGCACCTTTGTCCAGGTGGAATTTGAGGGGATGAGAGATATGTGGCCAGGAGACGACCATATGGGGCACAAGGACTGCCTTTTTATCAGGGATGCCAACAGGGAAAAGAGAGGTAGTTCGGGGAATTCTTTCTGATCTTATACCCTAGAAGGGGTTACCCAGTTTTTTCTGGGCTACCTGTCAGATAGTAGGAGGACCTGTTTCCATCAAGCTGAGACCCTAATGCCAGTTTCCACATGTGTAGTACAAAATGATCTTTTCTCCCTGCCTCCCCACTTGCATGCATAGAGCTTGAGGCCTTTCCTAGGGAAGGTATCCCATCCTTAAATATATCAAATACACACGCCCTTAATTACTTCAAAGTCATTTTTAGGAATTCTTCTATTTTTGCATAATTAGTTTTAGAGGTATTCACTGCATTTCTACCTTAGTTTCCATGTGGGTAAAATGGAAACTTAATGACTTCCTGTTCGGAATGGATGACGTAAGAAGATACTAAGATAAAATTAATTTTAATAATGAAACAGATTTATATGGATAGTATATTCCTATTCGATGTAATTTGGTCATTGATAGTTATAATCCACATTCTATTTTATAGGTAAGTCCATAGATATCCCATGCAGAATTGAAAGAGGATGTGAAAATCATACTTCTTTCTCATTTACATCTAATCATGGGGTATGTCCAGTGATGCTTTCTCCCTCATCTTTATTCCCCTCCTCCTCCATCACCCCACCACAAAACAAATCAAAACAAACAAAACCAAGCAATTGATAAGAGTTCCTATAAGATCTTTTTTTGGTTAAGTTCATAATTAAACAACTCTAGTACTAAGGTCACTCAATTCCAAAATGCATGTGTTCACATATGTCACATATCCTGGTTTTTCTACTTTTTTTTTTTTTTTTATGTAGATGGAAAATCTCACAATGTTGTAGAATTTGCTACTCTTCATCCAGAATATTTGTTATTAAGAAGTCTCCCCGCTAAATTACAGTTCAAGGTCATTATTGACTTACTAGTTCAATAAAATATAATATGATAGTTGGTTCTAGAGACTCGAATCCTTTGTTCTTTGCGCAGTGCTTTTAGTTTTAAATAATACTGCACCATCTAGCTACCAAACAATGTCAAAGATGCACAGTATTACCTTGAGGAAGTAAAATAATTGTGGGCCTTATACTAATAAAAACACCTGTTAAATCACAGGCAGACGAGACCATCACATATCATGAAGAGAATTACGTTCTACTATTATGGTAATTAACTACCTCCCCAAATAGCTGGTTGTACTTGTAGCCCTCACGTCAGGATTAGAATCCTTGAAATAATAGCCACATTTATGGTTCTAATTTAGTTTGCAATTGATTCTCCTAAAAATCATAAGCCAGAAAAGTGCTTATTTTACGGAGCACAATACAGCCTTCATAGAGACTATTTTAAAATTACTCTGGTGTCCTACAAACTTCAAGATCTTTTGTTTTCATAAATTATGAAAAGGAAATGTCACAAGTGCTCATGGTCGTGGTGCCCCCGGCTCTGCTGACAGCTGTATGATGCACACTCAGTACGGCTGGTTGGAAGCTGAGAGTTTCATCAATAAATATGACTCTGATCACTTCATGTCGACAGTCAAGGTAATGGCGTTTAGTATCTTGGAAACATACACCACCACCAGTCACATGTGGACTTGATTGTTGAAATTCACAGTGTGGAGCTCATCTCATTCTTCCCTCTTGACAGAAATTTCACTTTTTATCTTTCTCACAATTCTTGATGATAATCTGTTTTTAATACAGTCATATTTCTTACTTGTACTTTACCACCACATAAGACTGCTCATATACTGTATGTAGTATGTGGAGATAAGAGTTGAAACTAATGTTGTCTGTTACATTAAGTATTTCACCTTCCAGTCAGTTTTAGCATGGGAAGGACCCCTACTTGTCTGGATCCCTAAAGACAATTAGAGCAATGTTTTAAAATATAAGAAAAGCCAACCACAGACAGCCAGGAAAACTAATCCTACATATAGGAAGAATTGTGTGAAATAAATCTCCAGGGCACTTTTTTTTAGAAATCAATACTAAAACATTTTGTGTGTGAATTAATTTAAAAATAAACTGCAACTCTCCTTAGTATCCAAGCTGCCCTATTTTATCAGTTTTTTAAAAAATTTACCTTTTATCCTATATTTGCAGACATCTCTATCATGAATGTTATTTTATGTGGAAGTTAGATCCAAATATTGTATATAACTAGCATTTAAATTAATTAATTTTGTTTATTAAAAAACATTTAAGTTTTGTTTCACAATTTAGTAACATAGCATAATATATAAAAGTGATAGATTAAAAAGGCGTTTTTGATAAAAAGATAGTTTTTTGAAAACAAATTAAAGTTACATGGTAACTTTGGGTATTTTTATTTTTAGCCTGCTCTTCTTGTTATGAAATGGTTCTTTTTCATCAGTTCTTTGTCCGTAAATGCTCTGCTTGGAAAAAAATTTAAAGTTAACATGAAATACCTAGGTTTAAAATGTCACACAAAAAATTAAGTTTATATCTTTATGCCACTAAATTTTTGCTTCAAGATTTTCCAGTGTTGACTTATAACATTTTTTAATATCCGCAGTCACCTTGACAGAATTTTCAGACTCTGAAATATAGTGTATTAATTTGACTGTGAATATTTCCTTAAACCACAAAATACAGAGAGGCAGGAAATCACGAAAATCCTTGCATCTGGGAAAACTCAGGGTGGTAAGTAGGTTAACATGTTACTGAAACTATAGGAAGACACAGTTTTTGACATATGAATGTTAAGAACAAAATCTTGTAGACATTTAAGCTGTGTTTTTATTCTTTTGAACATATTTTTACACTAACCATAATTGAAATAATGTTAGAGCATAACCAAAAAAAAATCTCAGAAAAAATGTTGAAAGGACCAATTTATATGTAAAAAGATCAAGAAAGACAGGCTAATTTTTAGAAAGCCCCGTGCTCCCAGAATTAATTCTCGATCTCTGCAAAATTCATTTTATACTTATAATGACTTTCTCTTTTTGTAAATAAAATACTTTTTCCCTCCTTTATTGACCAAACTGTAATGAGAAAATAAGAAATTTAATGCCAATGGATTATTTCTACATTTTTTTTCCTAGAGATCTGGAAAAGAATTGGCTCCAATTAATGCCAAGATCACTTTATTTATGTAAAAATATAACGTGGTTAATAAAATGTTAGCTATAAATAAAAATGTAACTATAGTGAAATGCAAATGTGGATACTGCTAATACATAAGACTGAATACCCATGTTGATTTCTTTAGTGGAGAAAAATATCTATGATGCTCTCAGTAAATTAAATTACAACAGAATGAATTCTTTAGGAGGTTTTGGAAGCTCCGGATTTCAGACATTAATGCTTCCACACAAACTAACTTTTGAAAGCAAGGATTTGAAACAGATAAAGCAACATTTTGCCTAAAGTTCATTCATCAAAGGGCTGCATATTTTGAAAAGGGTAAAAGTACTACTAAACCCATCAGGGATAAGTAAAGGCTATATACTATAGATTATTTTAATCCCCCAGCTAGATATAAAAGGGATAATTACATATTTGTGGTTGAAGCCATGTGGTGGAAAAATCAATACAACTTTTTTGTATGACACTTCATTAGTGTGAAAAATTTTTAAAGCTGAGAAGAACTGCCTTGCAATTAAATGCCTCTGCTACTTCAGCTCCAGTAATGGGTTTGTATTATTATCTAGTTTATTTGAAATAGTGGTTGCACTATAGAAGTAATTGGAAAACATTGATTATGCACTTGTATCTGGAAAGCCTGGCAAATCATTACAGGGCCCGGCAACAGTTAGTTAGCCTTACTAATGAAGCACTAATTGCTCTAAGTAGGTTAACATGTTAGTGAAACTATAGGGAGATAATAGTTTAGAAAATTCTGAGGTATTTTGCCAAACATGCATTTTTATTTAATATTCCAGAGATAGAAGCCATGTGTGGGTTTTTTTTTTTCTTTTGTTTTGTTTTGATTATGATACTGTCTTAGGGAAAAAAGAAAAAGAAAAGAAAAAAACAGAAGCCTAAATGAAGTTCCCACATTCATTGGGCTTGAAATGACTTCATTTCCTTTCATGCTCTCTTCCTATTAACCCAAACACTTTTAGCAAATGCAACTAAGCCACTATCAGCATGGTTGCCTGGAGCAGGTTTTTGGGTCGTTTAGTTCAGAAACTTCTGACATATCTATCTATCCTGGTTCATTCTTCTAGCTCAAGGGCTTCATGATTTAATCCATGCAAAAATTTCCTGCTGTTGAATAATCATTCCATTGTCCTACCTAAATAAAAACTATAATTTAAGAACTATCTATATATTTTTACTTGAAATTAATTTAATTAGTGGAATTTATCAGGGCCTTACTAGCAGAGAGAGAAGCATCACATTCCCCCACTGCCATTCTTGCAATTTTTAGGAGGGGGGCGGAAAAAAAAACTAGTGTTGGAGAAATTCTTACATATGTGCACCAGGAGACAAAGACAAGAATGTTTATAGTAGCATTATCTGTAATAATAACAGACAAACAAACAAAAACACTTGAAACCACTCAGTGCCCACTGAGGAGGGAATGGCTAAATGTGTTATAGTCACACAGGGGAGTATTATGCAGGAGATGAATATGAATGACATATGGGCACACACATAATGAATGAATTTAGAGGTAAAATGTTGAATGAGAAAAGAAAATTTCAAACTACATGGGATATGATAACATTTTATAAAGCCCCCAAATCAGCAAAACTAAACAGTTGTAGTGAATATACATATATAGCAAAATTATACTTTTAAAAATCTGTGAAATGATATAAATACTAAGTTCAGCATAGAAGTTACCTCAGGAGGTAGGGTAGGGCACATAAGAGGTGTCCAAGGTTTTGGTGGTACTGTAGTTTTTGAATCGGATGGTAAATTCATGGGTGTTCATTTTAATATTATGACTCATAACTCAAATTTATGTTACAAATGTTCTTTTGTACATTATAACAGAACTTTTTTAAAGGGTCAGTATCATCCAACCCCTTAAAAATTACATTATCTTGCCAAGTCAAATAACCAAATCTACCCTCTCTGGTTTTCTAAGGAAATCAGAGATTAAATATTGCCATTTTAAAAGTGTGGGTTTTTTTTGGGCGGGGGAGTTAATTATTGAGAATATAAAGGTAAGAAATTGAATGAGAAAAATGTTTTTCTTCAATTAAAAAAGAAAACTGTGTAGAAGTTTTAAAAAATATAATTCATTTTTGTATGTTTATGATTTATTCCTAAGTGAGTATTTCTCTTTGTAAGGCGTAGGTGGTCCTCTGTACCAATGAGTATGTCGAGGCTTACATCTGAGTAGCAGATTTATCTTTTGGGGCAATTATGGAAATGATAGTCGTTTAAGTTGGAAAGGACAAACTTGCCATTCTTACAAAAAACTTCCTTTTTTTTGCCACATTTACCAATATATAAGGCCACTGAATAACATGATCCCTGTAAGATGCCCAACAAAGTTTAGAAGTTAGCCAGCTAGGGGTGAGTCAATTTTGTGGGCCTTACATTCCTTGCCTGGATGTTTCTTTCTTCCTTTACCTAACACAGACCTTGGCATATAGTAGGTGGTCGATTTGTACTTTTGAGTTAAACTTTTTGTGGAACCAATTTCTCCAAAGATAGATACCTTGAAATATGCAATTACATTTAAATGCTGAAAGTGATTCTTTACAAATAATAAGACAATGGTTCACAGAAGAAAAGTTCAGCTACCTAAATCCCCAACATAAGTGAGAAAAACACTCCTCTGAAATAAATCAGAGACTAGTGATGTTCTTGAACTTTTCTTTATCCTTTCAACGTGTGGTAGAATGGTATTATTTTTGAGAAATGCAGCTCATGGGGGAAAAAATGCCCACATAAATCTTAAAGGGTTTGAGGTTCAAAATATTTCCTTAACCTGTTTTTTAAAATGCCAAAACAGTCTTATCTTTTAGAGATACCTACTTAAATGTTTACAAGTATGAAAACGATATGATGACCTAGGGTGTGTTTCAAAATGGTGCAAGGTGGAAGTGGGAATATAGATGAAACCAAAGCAGCCATGAGATGAGATGATATTTGTTGAAGCAGGGTGATGAGTAAATTGGGATTATTATTTTATATTGTCTCCTTTTGTATATTAAGTTTTTCTACAATAAAACATTTAAAATGTACGGGGACAGATTTATTGAATTTTTCACGGGAAATTATTTTGTTAAATGGTTAGTACCTAGCCAAATACTCATTCTATTTGAGTTGGAAGAAAAAAATGTCAAATTCTCATCCTGGCCACTGATACTTCTGAAAAAACTTTTTTATTTTAAAGTGGCATTGGGTGGTAAACAGGTGTCATTAGGTGATGCCAGTTGAAATGGAACTCTCAGCCATCAATAGGGATTTGTGTTCCCCTCAATGTTAATTTTTTTTTCTTCATGAAGTTATTGGAAGGATCTGGCTGGGGCGGGTGGTTGCAAAGGGGATTATTGTTTAAATGGGACCCTGTTTCTAGCCTTAAGTCAGACAAAAGCCATTCTGGGTACATTCAACATTGCAAAGAAAAGTAACAATGCTCTCAGAAAGCCGCTTTCTACAAAGCAGCTCATTATTGTAAATGGGGCATGTTTAGACTGCTAAGGCAAATCATAAAAGTCCAGCCTCGACCGCAAGTTCCTTTGACAGTAAACACTGTCCTCAAGTCAGATATACTCTGGGCAGCCCCCACACCACTGGCCTGTGTAGAAAGCTCACCGGATGATTCTGAAACGTGGAAAGTGGAGTTATGGAAGTATAAATGTGCACAGTGAACATTATCTGCAAGGTCTTTTATGTTAAGGAAATCATGACACCTGCCAATCTTTCAAATTCCAAAGGGTAAAGCATGAGGCCTAGGAGGCTGTCATTGAACATGACAGGCTTAATGCCAAGTTTATAACAGAAAAAGGGCAATCTTATTGTGGTTTATTCAGTTTTATGGTGCTGGGTCGGTAGGAAGGCACTCTCTCTCTCTTTTTTAAAAATCTAATTTATAATATTTGCAATACCAAACAGATTCTTTACATATCTCCTGAGCCCCTGCTCCTCTTCACTACCCCCAGTCTCTTCTTTAGGGAGCAACCCTAAATCCTTCCAATTTACCATCTTTGTGAATCCAGACAATGGTGTTAGTTGAGCATTTCCTTTCGTTGTTATAGAGCTGTTTCTAACAGCAAACATCTCCGTTTAATTACTGCTTCGACTATTGCTGTATTTTCGCCCAACCTGCCCCTCGCTGGAGCCCATTGGGCTGAAGAAAGAATTACTCCCCACGCTGGTCCTTAGCCCTGCTTGCTCAGATCTGTAATTGGCCCTGTGTTTTTGACTTTTTGCTAATAAGCAGCTTACTTTCTCTCCCCCTAGACTCAACCCACCACTTTTGTTTCATGAATTTTACAAAGGATTTTAATAGATGCTTTAGGCTATGCAAAATGTTATATGAAGGGAAGCATTAATGCAACAGCCTTGACACAAAGGACGTGTGAATGGCTGCTTATCATTACAGTCAGGTCTCAAATTTTTCATTAGGAGTTCTGGAGGACAAAAGAAGAAAAAAGTATAGCTATATGAAGGAATATTAACCTATACTGTGTAACCAACTGTAATTGCTTAGCATTTTACATTAACTCTCTTCAGACGTGGCCTCTCATTATTTTTACACATACATAATAACTGCTTATTACAGCGGTATAGCCCACATCGATAACATTGTGGATAAGGTTGTGTCAGCACTTCTAATATAAGACCCACTTTCATGGGTTTAAAACAGCTGTAAAATTTACCTCCAGACCAAAGATTGGTAATCAACGTTCCACCTGGAGAGGGAATTTTGTTTAAAGTTAAGAAAAAAAAAAACAAAAAAACAAAAAAAAAAACCCCTTTCATTAAGAAAAAAAGTTTGCTTGTTTTAAATTACGGATGTAAACAAAATGAACATGCCTAAGGCACTTTTTAAATTTCTCTACATCGAGAAATTCAAATCTTCACATGGAGTGAAGATTTACTTAAACCCACTCTGAATTGTACTTTTGATGATAAATGTAAATAAATGAGTTTTAAACAACACCAAAATTAAATACCACACCCATTAATAGACTATTGAAAATATTTATATTCCCAATAGATTACATATATACTATGATACTAAGAACTCTGCATATATTTTCAAGATGTATAATGCATAGTTTTCATTGGAAAATGAATAAAAATATTTATCAGTTTCAAGTGTTAGAGCCCACAAAGAGTCATCAACTTATAGAACAACACACGGGCTTTTAGAATTTCTCTGAAATTCTGTTTTCTGAAAGTCTCTGAACAAATTGGGTTCGACTAAGAGAAAGAGAGTAGGAATTCAGCAAAACACTGGTCTTGTACTTTGATCCAAAGTCAGAGACTGTTAAGAGTAGGTAGTAGATTTGCCATATGAAAAAATGAGTCCATTTATAGGGGTTTGGGCATCTGACATAAGTAATCCAAAGAATGATATTGCTGATTTTTATTGACTTTGCAAAATATTTCAGTTTTTCAAGTTTTCCACTTCTTGTACAAGATAGAAAAGTATTTTGAAATCATGCTCAAATAATAATTATGAGATGTATCAGCATTCTCCCCCCTCCACACACAAATGTTCCTAATTCATTTGTCATGTGTTAAACATTTGTTTCTAAAGGAAAAGGAAGCTACAAAATAGCATATCATTTCTTGAAGTTATCGGAGAAACCCTTCTAATAAATGAATGATAATGTGTATGGAAATTTTTCCTTTTGTTGAAAAAAGCCTGGAAAAGTATATTGAAAATAATTTCAACTAAACTGCTTCTATAGCAAAAAAAAAAAAAGGAAATATACCCTTTAAATACATTGTTTATGAACAATAGATCAACTCTATCAAACACCAATGAGATAAGATAGAGCTCGTGTCCTTAATTCTCATTAAACTTCTAGTTTTCATCTGCTCCTTTCACCCTTTTAGCTTAGATGAGAAGGCTAATCTTAGCTACGTTTCTCAGACTTAGCCAATTCCCTGACACAGCCCAAGAAGTGCTGAAAGAAAGAAAGAAAGAAAGAAAGAAAGAAAGAAAGAAAGAAAGAAAGAAAGAAAGAAAGAGAAAGAAAGAGAAAAAGAACAAGTAAGAGATGTTCATTTAAAAGTACAAACCCACTTAGAATAATATCACATTCTATAAAGCAATGTTTTCTACTACTATCTATTGAAGTGGCAGCTTACAGAAGGTGGGAACGTAGACTAAATGTGTCTCTCGGCACAAAAACATTAGTTTCATGGTTTTAGTGCAGTAAGGAAGTAGCAGCTGTGTCCCTAAACTGTTGTAGTGAAGGGTTTGCGGCTGGCATTTGTGCTACTCCTCTGCGTTGGAAAAGCTGCAACTTGTTTGTACAGTTCCAGTAAACAGAGTGCCGGCCTCACATAGCTAATTAGCTGTGGCCCTGGCTTGCCTGTGCTATGTAGTGACAGTCTAATCAGAGATGATTGTCATCAGATATCACAGATGTCTCTCTCTTGCTGCTCAGCCCAGGCCGGAGCTGGTGCAGTTTGGGGAAGGAGACGCTAGATGTTCAGACACTGGGTCTCTGGTGCCTCAGCTGCTGTTTTCAGGCAGCCCATCACTCCTGCCTGCTGTGAGGAAGAAAGCAGGGTTAGGCAAGGGGAGTATCATACCTGTAGGGTTTTCCAGGAGGCAGTGATGCAATCAGTTTGAAAGGAGAGGTTTCAGAGCAAAAAAGATGTAACTGGAGCTACTCAGGACTTTTTTGAGCCGCCTGGGATTCTCGGAGATGACAAATGCTAATTCTTTCAATTCATTATGTGTTTTTGAAATGAGTATCTAAGAGGGTTAAAGGAACAGGCTTAAAGATTTACAAGTCACAATCAAGTATGTGCTAAGAAAAATAAAGCACTATGTAAAGAGGTGTGACTTTAACCCTAAAGCGTGAACCGGATAACCCTATAATCCTCCACCTCTCACTCTCAGCTAGTTCTTCTCACTCCACTCTCATAAGTTTATAACACCCTCCTCTGTTCTCTGACCCCTCTACCTAGCATTCTGTTATCTTTCAAAAATAATGGCATGTCCTCTCTCTGGGGTTGCTGGTAATCTTCCACTCTAGAAGTCCCTCAGCTTCCTAAACTTCTCTCAGATTAAAAACAGTCATCCCTCCCACCATCCCCAAATACTGCACCCTCCCCCCCACCCCCATAGCTTCTCCACTATTCTTTCTGCTTACCCAATTCTGTCCTTCTTCCTTGTGTTGTCCCTAACACTGGAATCTCAGGGGGTTCCACCCACAGTCCTTGCCTTCCATCCAGTTCCCTTCTCATCAGCCAGGCTCCTACACAGCCTCATCTGTAGCTATGGCTTCAACCACCAAGCTCATTCCAGAAATGCCCAGATTTTCTGCCAGAGCCCTTATCTATACTTCACTGTTTATCGAATATATTCTGTGGACATCTCATATTTAACTTGCCCCAATATAAACTCATCTATCCTGTGTCCCATCCTGTCTCACTCTTAGGTTATCCCTCTAAACCAGGTCCTCCTTTGTATTTGCCATCTTAGTGAAGACTCCACTCTCCACTTGAGTCACTGGAGTCAGAACACTGAAATCACCATGGGCCCCTGCTTCCCTTAGCTCCCAAAGCCTGGCTCCTGGGAAGCCTGTCTGCGTCCTCTTCCTTCATATCTCTGCCTTCATTCTCTCTGCTCTATTTCCCTCCATCTCTGGCCTTTGTTTTTCCCTGCTGGGCTAATTCTTAGACAAGTATACCCTGCACCCTGCATTCAGCATGGTCTTCCTAGAAGGCAAATCTGATCCTGTCATTCCTTTGCTCAAACCTTCAATAGATCCTTACATTTTGAGGAAAGCCTGGTGTACAGAGCTCTCTCAAGTGGACCCAAGCCTCCCTTGCTGGGCCTGCCTGTCGCTCTTCCCCGCAGCACCATGGGCTGCGGATGCCTCACTGCCCCCACAGCCCCAGGCCTGGCTGCCCCTCTTCTTGCCACAAGTCTGGCTATGAGTCTTTGCATGTAGCTATAATATGCCTTTCCCTTTTCTGACTCCTGAGTCATCCTCACATTCACCTCAAATGTCTTCATTTCCAGGAAGACTTTTCCAACATTCCTAGTGGAAGAAAGTCTGCTTCCTAAGTGCTCCCAGAGTCACATTTTCATGTCTGTTATATCTAATTGCATTCCTATGGATGTTAACATATCTGCCCACTCTACCTGACTGGGAATCCCTGGAGGACAAGTAATGTTCATTTTTGTAACTCTTTGTCTGGCCTAGTACCTGATATATAGTAGACTCTTAAGTATTTATTAAATTAATGAATAAATGCAAGGAGGAATGAATGAATGAATGAATAGGAATGTACCACAGCATAGATTTAGAGAGGAAGAAGACCAACACCTTGATGGTTTCTTCAACTTCTCTCAAAGTCTTAGGGAACTCAGAGCCTATGTCAGGATGAGACTGCAAAGCACAGTAATAATAATGGTAATAATAATAGTAATAATGATCACCATTCATTAGGCAGTTTATGTTATTAAGCCAAATTTACATAAATTATCTTAATCCATTTTAAATCTTCTAAGTATAGTTTTATCTCTCTTAAAGATGAGGAAACTGAGGTTCAAGGTCATATAGCTAGTGAAAGATAGAGTCAGGGTGTGAACTGAGAGACGCCTATGTCAAAGTCTATAGTATAAAACATTAGACTTACATTGCCTAAATTTTCCGCAGGTATAGTCTTAAGAGTTTTGCACTTTGGAATTTAGGCTGTAAGAGAGCATGAAAAGGAGGTATGAAGAATACCCTTACTACTTTGTGGTTAAAAATAAGATGGAAGTTTTTATTAAAAGCTGCCTACTCTAGTACCCCCAGCTGATTATGGTGCCATGCTATGCTGAGGGTTCTGTTTCTCCACCTGTCACTTATCTTTCTCAGTCCTGGGGCCACAGATGAGTCCCTTACCTATGACAGTCACCTTACAAATTGCAGGCCTTTATTCATGAATGGGGCTCAGGAAGGAATTAGATTTGAAAAGCATTTAAGTTGCTGACATAGAATGGACTCCTTGCCTAGGAAGTTCAGCAAAAATGTGGCCAGAACGCTCGGTTTGCAAATGAAGCATTTTCACAACCCACTTGTTATTTGTGAGATGCGATGTTTTTCACTAAGTTAGTAGAATAATTGAACCCAAGGTTTTTGTGGCACTGAGCGGACAACCTCAACAGCACACAGTATAAAGAATGTGTGTTAGAGCAAAGAGAGAATGTGGGAGAGTTGAGTGAATTTAAAACTTCTGGATGCTTGTAAATAATATTGAAAGGCTGTTTTCCAACATTTAATTGAGTGAAATATAAGGGCCTTTTTATTTAAAAAAATTTTTTTGGAATGGTGAGGAAGTACTGGAAAAATATGTCTTTGGCTTTGGCACTGAAAACATAAAGTTCTTGTACCTTCTCTCCCGCCCCCTGCCTTTTCTAATATGTTTACTAGATTTTTCAGTCTCTGGTTTGAACTTTATTCTGTTAAGTTTCTGAATTGTAAGGAATACGAAATTTCCTAGCAGCTGAGGCAGATACTGACTCATGTTAATTTGAACCATTTTGCTAGGCTTATTGAAAAACAACAATGATCTTAAAAAGCCACAACACTTTTAAAAGCACAGTAAGGTCCAGGGAGGACCACTAAAGGCTCCTGATTTGAGTGTGAGTTCATAAGTTTAATCAATACGTAATCTGTTATTTTTACTGGGGAGCCTTTCTTTCAGCCCTCAGGTTATATGCAAAAAAAGTGTGTGTGTGTGTGTGTGTGTGTGTGTGTGTGTGTGTGTGTGTGTGACTGAGGAAATAAAAATAAGTAAAATAGCCTAAATAAGCTAATGCTGATTTTAATCCTATATATAACCCTATAGAGTAATACTTTAGTGATATTATCAAAATTTGCACTTATGGCACCTTGCAGTTTGAAAGGTACTTTCATGTATATGGTCAGTCACATTTGGACCATGGGCCAAAATCTATAATGCTGGCAGATAAATATCATTATCCCCAATTTAGAGAAAAGATAACTGAGGTTCGACAAGATGAAATGACTTTCCCATGAAACAAGTAGGTTTTCTGAAGCCTAGTGTTTTCTCTCCCTCATCACCACAAAGCATCAAAAGCGCATGTATCTGTGTACGCTAAAGCTGTACTCAGAATGCAGACTCTAGTTTAATTCTGGAGCAGGATAGAACAATAAGCAAATTTAAGATTGTGCAAAAGTTGCATTTCTGATCTCTTTTATTTGGTTTAATAAAAGCAAATCAGCCTTAATTATTGCCTAAGTAAATGAAAGTGTTAATTAAGCTCAGCTCCCAGGTTAGAAATAAAAGCCTGTGAAATTCAAACATACCTGAGGAATGTGAGCAGGCAGCTGTGAACCTGTGACAAGGGTATAGGCACATTCGTTTTTTGTTTGCCTGGTGTCCAGCTTGGGGACTGCAGGATAGCAAACCTGTAACAAATGTGGAAGGAAGTAAATGAGAAAAAAAAGGGAGGGAGGAATAAAAAGGAGTGAATGAAAAGCAGAAAGGGAGAGAAGGGGAAGGAGCAAGAGACAAACTTTATTCACTAATTGGCTGTATTCAAGGTGAATATTAACTAAGGCATGGTTTGGAGAGTTGCCAATTTGTTCTTCCTACCCTGGCTGTTAGCTTACTGCCTTTCATTAAGTATGAATATATATCCACAAACATTCACAGGTAAGTTAACAGTTCTGTATACACTCACACCCACCAACACATGCATGCGTGCATGCATGCGCATACATGCACATGCTCACGCACACACCTGCGCACTCAAACTGAGCTTTCTTCTTATCACAAAGTGTATAGCAGAGGTATGATCAAAGAGGAAGATGAAAATACTTTAGAGCAAGAGGAAAGAGGAAACATTTCAGGTGAGAGTTATAGATCTTTAAATAATTAGTATAACAAAATTGAAACACACATGCGCAGAGTTTCCATAAACTTTGAAAGTGTAAAGAGGTGACTATTTGCTCAAATGAGGTTAAAAATATTCTGTGAGATATAAAAGCTGCTTAAAGTAAGGAGCTTTCTACAAATCATAACAGGGGAGAAAACAGCCCAACTTCTGAAGATGCTAGCCAAATTATGATCCATTTCCAAAAGAGGGATCCACCTTAAGAAAGGTCCAGAGAACTCAACAGAAACCGAATACAGTAAGAGGAAGTTGGGAGTGTGGGTGTCAGGCTGTCAGTAGTCTGACAGCTATGGTAACTACCCTCTAATCCAGCCAGCTCCAGCCACGCTCTCTCGGCTGACACCACCAGGACTGACTGACAGCTGAGGAGCAGGCACTTTTTACAGGCTCAAGTGACATCCAGTCTATTAAGGCTGACAAGCACAAAGCAGAGATTTGCCCTGAATGGTTTGGTACTGAAGCCTAGTAAAGGGGTTATTTGAAAGGTCTTAAAGAAAGTGTCAGACTCCCGCTCAGATGATAACAATATTGTAATGATGGTACTGGACAATGAAGTGTTATGATTGCCCATTCGGTCCAGGAAGACTGTAGGCAAACAGGGAACGCAGAGAAGGAGCACACAGAAGCTGATTCTCCAAGGCCAGCAGGCAGCCATTCAAGGAATTTCCTTTGCTGGTGTGTTTGCTTGGGCCTTTCACGGCTTCCCAAAATTTCATATTAATTGTGTTGTTTGCATGAGGAGAGAAGCAGTAGAGGGCGGTGGGTAGCAGTGAAAGAGACCTGGGTATAAACCGAGCGACACCTGAAAGAAATGTTTTCCTGCCTTTGGTTCACTCTTCATAGAGAGGCATGAAAAAAAATTTTCAGAGGAAAATAAATAGTAATTTTCAGACTATTGCTTGCTTATTAACTCTGGCTGAAAAGTAAATTAGCAACTGCAATGATAACATCATGATTGTCATCATTGGTGTTTTTGACTGCACTGGCTCCCACTGGTGCCAGGCACTGTGTCAACACCACCACCCAGAATTTATCCAGCAGGCTTTTTTCCTAAGGACAGTAAAATGAATTGTTTTTCCTAAGTGTCATTTCAGAGTTCTCTCCGTGAAATAAAAAGGAACAAGTATCATAATTCTGTTTTACCGATAGGGAAAATGTCTCCTGCTGTCACTATATATTCTCATTTGGGTGAGGCATATCCTTATGTGTATATTTATTTGTTGCTCATTTATTTATCTACACATATTGCATCCTTATTATAAGACAGGTACTAAGGTAGTTTCTGGGGATGGCATAGTGAGTAAGGTAGTGTGATCCTTGCACTTAGAATTCAGAGCTAGAGGCAGATGTTCAGGTTATATGTACAACCACCAGCATGCCGGCTGTTAATATATTGAGGCACTTCTAAACTGGCAAGTAGCTGTTGCTCTGAGTCCCATAAAGTAGAACTCTACCTCTCCCATCTGCTTTGTGGGCCCCTCCCTCACGATTCCTTCAAGTTCCCTGTGATACAGCAACAACAACAACAACAAAAAACAAATACCTGGCATATCAGGAGCCCCAGGTCCCTGCCGCAGCTCTCTATCCAGTTTCCATTTCAGTTGCTCATTCTGATTTTCATACCTACAACTTCTGAAAGAGTTTAAACATCACCACTGATAGAGCTTATAGTTTTAAAATTTGTGGAAAAATTTAAAACTCTCTTTCTAGACTTCCAAATTTACTTTTTCAAAATTCTTCTCAAAAGTGAACTTCAAAGTTTTCAAACCTAGAACTTTTTTGAAAGTGCAGTACATAAGGAAAGTTGAAGTTTGATCACTGATAATAAGAATCTTTAAATTTGAAAACAAAACTCCAGCATTATCTCTAAGAAACTAGAATTTGCTGTTAGAAATTTGGATTTTTCTATATAACTCCACTTAAAATGGCCTTAGATCTGATCTGGCTTCTCCAAACTTTTCTCTAAAATTATCCATGAAGAGACCAAAAAATGGCTAAAATTTATAATACATCTCAAATGTTAGGGAAGACAAGTAATTATTATTTCTAGTATGTGGGAATAATAAAAGCCTCAATACTGTAGCTCCCCACTGATGCCACAATGTAAAACAAAACTGAGGACCTGGCACTGCTATACAGCTGAAAATCAATGACCTGCCACCAAAAAGATAAATAGGGAAATAATGTATTCCTCTGCATCTGTCTGCCCCATGGTTGAGAAACTAAAAAACTGTACCAATCAAAACACTCAGTCGTCGGCCCTCCATTAAATGAATGCCACTTTTTAAATCAAGAAGTGTGCTGTACTTCTGTCCATTTTCCCTGCTTTATGTTTTGAGACTTCAGCTTCTAGAAAATTAATAAAAATAAAGACTGGAGGTGGTGCTTTGCATTTTTTGGAGGCACAGTACAAAAAATAAATTTTACCGAGCAAAGTAAGGAAAAGAATACTGGAAATTATGTAAAAGATTTTTTAAAAATAGTTTTAATGTTAAATATCTTAAGAGTATAAGAGAAGCAGGAAATGGAGAGAGAGAAAGATTCTATATCTACTCAGCATTGCCAGATAAGATGAAAACCTGTTTAACATTAGAAGTTTGTCTAGGAGTTGAGCATATTCAGCTTCAAGGAGGCTATCAATGGAGCTGAGGGTTATCGAAATAACCATACTGTTGACAAACACCAAATCTGGAAGATTTCTTCTTGTTTAAGGTTGAATGAACAGAAAAAAAAGTAACATGAAGACATTGAAAAGGTTATTACAAAACAGGAGTAATTAATATTATCTGGATGATCAAAGTAAAGGAATAAAGAAGGAGCAGAAGAAATAACTTCTGTAAAACAGGAACAGAAATCTATTAGGAGAAGATATCTTAAGATCAAAAAGGAGATAATAAAATAAGATCGGATTTCATGGAAGTAAAAAGAGCAATGCTAGAATTAAAATCCCCTTAGAGGTAGGGGTGGGGATAACAAAAGGACAGCTTGTAGAAAATGAAATCACTGATACAGAAGACAAACTTGGAAAACTCTCTCACAGAGTTTCCAGTCAATATGACATCATAAGATCATATTTTGTCCCTCTTCTTCACTTGCCAACATCCCAAACATAGAAGTAATAGATAAATATAAAAAAGAAGAAATCACAAGATATACTGTGCTCAAAATTAAGATAAATATATCTGTATACCAAAACCAAACAGAAACACAGTGCAGTCAACAGGAGTGAAGGCACTAGTTTGCTGTGCATGAAGCCAAGAAGAAGGCAAACTCAGCCAAGAGTTTATATCCCAGAGAGAGCAGAGCCAGTCTCATTGTGACAAGTTGGGGGCTGAGGTGATAATTCCAAGCCTTAAAAGAAAGGTGAAGAAAAAAGGTAGGAGCAAAGAGATGGGCAAGTGGGACCTGGGCCAACCGTCCTAAATGGATGTATCTATTATAGCTTTCATTGAGACTATAACATAAGACCTAATTCTGGACTTCAAGATCAGATGGAGGTGACAAGAATAAGATGAATGAGCACCAGAGAGAGATGAAAGGTAAAAAGAAAAGGAAGAGATAAAAAGAGACTCAAACTCATCTTGGGCCTCCTAGCTACAATTATAAAATACATGAAGATTAGTAAGCCAGATAAGAAAGAGGACCTCAAAATCAACAATAGGAAGAAGAATTCATTCCAGATAAAAATGTACAGTAATCTGAAGGTGAATTTCAAAAACAGAATGTTTAGGACCTTGAAAGGAACAAGAACAAAAAAGTAATAAATGATAAACAAGAAATTATAAAACAAAATAGGCAAAAGTGAACAAGAACAGGTAGATTTGAAAGAGAACCAATAGAAATTCCAGAAGTTAAAAAAATATGGATATTAGAATAGAAAAACAAGTAATATCAGCAAAAATGATGGAGTGTGAACCACTGAAAATTCTGTCTTCCATAAAAGCAAAGAGAAAACTGGCAGAGATGGTGAAACAACTTTTTCAGAACTCTGAAATGCTTGAAACAACCCAGGGACTGTTTATTCAAGAAAGGCAGCTAAATTTTGGTAACAACCATGTTTTGTGGTGTTTTAATTTGTCCTACCCCCATTCTTTATTCTCCAGCTCTGTGGCAGCCTTGAGAATCAGCAACTTGAAATTGCAAGTGAAAAATGAGCAGCGTGGCAGCCATTGGAGTGTTAGACAGGGTTAGAGCTTCTCCAAAGCCCCATTCCCTGAGCACCGTCATTCCTTGACCTTTCTGCTGGTTTCCTGGAAGACCGCATTTGAAAGGCTGTCTTTATTTGACCTGAATCAGAGCTTGCTCAGTGCAAAAGCCTTTTTCCTATGGGTGATTATTAAAAAGAGTGTTAGGTAATTCTTTAAGTTCATAACTGCTCGAGGAAGTAGGTTATAGTTGGGGTAAACAATAGACTAATCTTAAAGGAAAAACTGGAGAATAAAATGTCAATAGGGGTGTGCAAAGCTCCAACATATTCCTTAAACAATGTAAATGCTATGTAAGTAGTCATTATACTATTTTGTTAAGGGAATAATGGCAAGAAAAAGAAGTCCTTACACATTTAGTACAGGTGCAAACATTGTGGCCTAACTACAAAGTATATGCCAGCAACAACATGCCATTTGTTTCCGAATATTTTTATTCCACTGTTGGTTGAATATGCAGATGTGGAACCCACAGATACAGAGGGCCAACTGTACGCTGCTGCCATTGAGTGTTCTACAGATATTCCATCTGGTTGGTTTATAGTGTTGTTCAAGTCTTCTATTTTCTGGATTTTCTACTCATTATTGAAAGCGGAGTATTGAAGTTTACAGGTATTTTTATTGAATTGTCTATTTCTCTCTTCAGTTTTATCAGTTTTTGCTTCATATATTTTGATGCTCTTATTGTTAGATGCTTATATGTTTATAATTATTATATCTCCTTGATAGGCTGACACTTTTACATTATAACATGTCTTTCTTTGTCTCTAGTTACAATTGTTGCCTTAAAGTCTATTTGGTATATTACAAAATCCAGCTCTCTTTTGGCCTATCTTTTCCCATCATTTTGCTTTGTACCTATTTGTGTCTTCAAGTCAAAGTGATCTCTTTCAGACAGCCTGTAGTTAGATTATACTGTTTTTAATCCATCCTGCCAATATCTGCCTTTTGATTGGAGTTTAATCCATTTACATTCAATGTAATTATTTGATAAGATAGAATTTATATTTGTTGTTTTCTTATTTTCTATATGTCTTATGTCTCTCTTGTTCTTCTATTCCTCCACTTCTGCCTTTTGTGTTAAATATAGATTTTTTACTATACTATTTTAACTACCTTATTGTTTAATAGCAACCGTGTACCAAAAATATTTGAAAAAAAAATTCTGTTGCTGATGTGTTCTATGTATTTAGGCCTACGTTGCTTGTGTCTGTATTGAACATGTACAGACTTTTTTTCTTGCTTTTATTCCCTAAATAATACAGTACAACTATTTACATAGCACTTTCATGGTATTATGTATTATAAATAATATAGAGGTTATTTAAAGTATAGAGGAGGATGTGCCTAGGTTATATGTAAATACTATATCATTTTATATAAGAGATTTGAACATGCATGGATTTGGGTATCCATGGGGGTCCTGGAACAAATCCCCAGTGGATATCAAGGGATGACTGACTATACACATACTTCTTCTCAAGTACACATGAAACAGTCCCCAGGATAGATCATATATTAGGTCATAAAACGAGTCTCAATATACTTAAAAATATTGAAATCATACAAAGTGTGTTCTGCAATTACAATGGAATGAAGTTAGAAATTCATAGCAGAAGGAAATTTGGTTAATTTACAAATGTGAAAATTAAACAACACATTTCTAAATAATCAGTGAGTAAAGAAGAAATCATATGAAAAATAAGTAAATACTTTTCAGATAAATGAAAATGAAAACACAACATGCCAAAATTTATGATATGCAATGAAAGCAGTGCTCAGAGGAAAATTTATAACTGTAAACACCTATATTAAAAAAAAAGAGAAAGATAACAAATCAATAACCTAAACTTTCTCTTCAAGAGACTAAAAAGAAGAGTGAATTAAAACCCAAAGGAAGCAGAGTAAAGGAAATAATAAAATTAGAGCAGAGATAAGTGAATTAAGAATAGAAAACAATAAAGTCAATGAAACCAAAAGTTGGTTCTTCAAAAAGATCACTAAAATTAATAGACCATTAGCTAGGCTGACTAAGAAGGAAAGAGACAGGACTCAAATTACTGAGAGTGGAAACATTACTACAGATCTTATAGAAATAAGATTACACGGGAATGTTATAAATAATCAAATGCCTACAAATTAGATAATCTAGATAATATGAACAAAATCCTAGGAAACTAACAAAAACTAAAATTCAAAAAATGAACAAAACTGATTCCAACAGGAATAGAAAATCTGAACAGACTGATAACAAGTAAGGTAATTAAATTAGTACTCCCAAAGCTTCCCACAAAGAAAAGCCCAGAAAGAGATGGCTTCACTGATGAATTCTATTAAAAAATTAACACAAATTCTTAAAAAAAAAAAAAAAACTTCTCAACTCATCTATGAGGCCAGACAAGCAACAGAAACTACAGACCAATATCTTTTATGAAAATCCTTAAGCAAATACTAGCAAACTGCTTTAGTAACATATAAAGAGGATTATATATCTTGACCAAATGTAATTTATCCTAGGAATAAAAGGTTGGTTCAACATATAAAAGTCAATCACCATAACATACCATATTAATAGAATAAAGGTCAAAACCCACATGATTATCTCAATAGACACAGAAAAGCACTGGACAAACTTTAACACCTTTTTTATGGTAAAAACATTCAACAAACTAGAAATAAGAGGGAAATTCCTCAATCTGACAAAAGACATCTGCAGAAAACTCACAGCTATCTTCATGCTTAAGATGGCAAGACTGAATTAATTCTTCCTAATATCAGGATCAAGACAAGGGTGACTGCTCTTTCTCTTGCCATTTCTATTTGACATTGTGCAGATGTTTTAACTAGGGCAGTTAGGCAAGAAAATAAATCAAAATGCATCCAGATTGAAAAGGAAGACGTAAAACTGTTTCTATTTGCAGATAACATTATCTTATATATTAAAAATTCTATGAAATAAACAAAAAAATCTATTATAGCTAATAAACAAGTTTAACAAGATTTCAGAATATAAGATTACTATGGAAAAATCAGTTGTATTTCCATGCACCAACAATGGACAATCCAAAAATGAGATGAAGAAAACAGTTTCTTTAACAATACCACAATCTGAATAAAATAGGAATAATCTTAAAAGAAGTTGAGAATTATACACTTAAAACTAAAACGTCATTGAAAAAGGTAAAGAAGACCTAAATAAATGGAAAGATATCCCATACTAATGCATTAAAAAACTTATTAATGTTAAGAAGGCAATATTTTCTACTTTATTGTAATCCCAATAAAATTTTAAGCTTGTTTTTTTTTTGGTAGAAATTTACAAACTGATCTTAAAATATAGGAAGTGCAAGAGACCCAGAATAATCAATACAATATGAAAAAGAACAAAATTGAGCCATCACAATTTTCAGCTTCAAAACTTACTACAAAGCTGTAGTAATCAAGACTGTATGATAATGGCATAAAGATAGACATATAGATCAATGGCCTAGAATTAGGAATTTAGAAATAAGCCCATACATTTATGGTCAATTGGTTTTTGACAGTGAAGCCAGGACCATTTGTTGGAGGAAAGAAGTCTTTTCAACAAATGGTGCTGGGACAAATGGATAACTGGATGCAAAATGATAAAGTTGTACCTCTATCTCACAACATATGTAAAAATTAACTTGAAATGGATGAAAGACCTAAATGGAAGAGTGAAAACTATAAAACTCTTAGATGTAAACAAAGGTATAATTCTTCATGACCTTAGATTAGACAACATTTTCATAGATATGACATCTGAGACACAAGCAACAAAAGAAAAAATAGATAAATTTGAATTCATCAAAATTAAAAACTTTTGTGACTGAAAGCCAATGAGAACATAAAAAGATAATGTCATTTGGTCATTAGGGAAATGCAGTAAGCACATAAAGAGATTCTGAACTTCATTAGTCATTAGGGAATATAAAACCACAATGAAATACCACTTCATGTTTACTAGAATGATTATAATTAAAAAGTCAGACAATGACAAGTATTGGCAAGGATGTGGAGAAGTTGGAATTTTTATACTTTGTTAATGGTGATGAAATGGTGTGACTACTGTGGAAAATAGTTGGAAATTCCTTCAAAAGTTAAATATAGAGTTACCATATGAGCCATCAAATTCTACTCCTAGATGTGTACCCAAGAGAATTACAACATATGTTCACTTAAAAATGCGTATACAAATTTTCATAGCAGCATTACTCTTAATAGTTGAAAAGTGGAAAGAACCCAAATCAGCTAATGAATGGATAAACAAAATGTGGTATATCCATAAAATGGAATATCGTTCATCCATAAAAAGAATAAGTTATTATTATGTGCCACAATATAGATGAACTTTGAAATTATTATGCTAAATGAAAGAAGCCAGGCACAAAATGCCATATTTCTATAATTCCATTGATATAAAATGAATTTGTTATGAAAGTAATTAAAACTAATACAACCGCTAAAGCCAAAGTGCTATTCTATGCAACAATGTAATGCTAGTTATGATCAAGTAAAAATTTTTGTGGAAGTAATTTAATGTATTCTCTTCAGAGTTCTAAATTCTCACTTATATTTGATGAGAATCAAGATTGAAGCATAGTTAGCTTCCCTTCATGGGGACATAGAAGTATGTTGCCCAGCTGTCCAGGCCCCCAGAATTTAGCTGTGATCCCCAGCCTGAGAGGAGCCCTTGCCAACTTCAAGTATGTCAGTTTCTTGTGTGGCCTGCACCTTGTATCAATCATCTGATTCAATGCATTTGTCAAAGGTTCTCTAGTAAGGCCATTTGTCAGGTGCTAAGGAGATTCAAAATTAGTGAAGCCCTGGCTTCAGGGAAACTGCAATAGTGGTACAGATGGGTATAGATTTTCTCCTGGATGATAAAGGCCACCCACTGAAATTTCAGCAGATGTTTTCTTTGAGACCTTATAATAGGAATGTCAGGGAAACCATATGTGCTTGGAAATTGATCTTTCTGATCGAGATTTTAAAATGTGGATTATGGAAAATTCCCTAATCCCAACTGAGAAGTATCTGAAAAGGGGAGAGGAGAGAAGGGAAAGTGGAGAAGGAATGTAGCACTAGACACAATGTAACAAGGTACTTTGACTCCGGGGATCAGAATTTAAGCTTGGCTTTGGTTCTTATAGATGGTGTAACTTGCAACCATCTGTGAAATCTTCTCATGTCTCAGTTTCCTCATAAAATGGGGATAATAATAGTACCTATTTCACGTGATTATTATGGGGATTAAATAGAGGAATATGAAGTGCTTATCAGAGTGCATGGCACTTCATAACGGTTGAAAAGCCATCAGATTCCTCTTTGTCCAATTAATTCTGGAGGCATCCGATGAACTAAAGCTGGTATGGTATGTTTTTCATGAGTATCACTGCTTGGAGTTAAAAAGTTAACACCTTTTAGAGAATTTTAAGATAGTTATAGGTTGGTGTTTTTTCTTACATATCTGGAATGGATCTCTAAATCTTGCACCGTTATTAGAATCTTAAACACTTAATATTTCCAATTACCAATTAAGCCAAATACAAATTAAGCCATCTAATCTACCTTTGCTGGTTTCATATGCCACTATCCTATATAGGCAATTTATACTTTTAATACAATGATGGTGACTCTCAATACAGAATGGTCCAAGGTTTCCAGATCTTGGTAAAATAATGCAAAAGTTATTAGTATTACACCAATACTTCCCTCCCACTGGTCCCAGGAGGTGAATACTATTTTTGGTTCTAGATAGTATGGATATTTATTGGCTCAAAAAGTCATAGAGTAACATAGGACTGAAAATAATACAGGCTTTGCCAGTGATCTACCCCCTCTCCAGTGTAATTTTTAATTCCAGAAACTTCCTATCATTGGAGAAAAAAAATTTGACATAATAAGAGTCTTTGAAATGTGAGTTAGTTGACTTAGTATGCTTTGAATTCAAATAGACTTCTACATTTTACTAACAATGTTCAACCATTTAATTACCATTTTAGTCATTTCAGTTATGATATTTTCCCTTGATTTTTTTGTGTTAACCCTATTACTTATGTAGTTGTTATGACTTCAGCTCAGGAGACAAATTTGATCATACCCTGTATTCTTCAGATTAAAATAGCTTGATCCTCCTTTTATCAGAATAACAAGAATTTGGGATCTTTCTAATGGTATCCTTCTACATTATCTAAGAAATCTAGGAATTCCCTCCTTCTAGAGAGGACCAGCCCTGCTTCCAGATGCCTATTCTCTCAGAGAGGGAACTGGAGAATCAGATCAGACTGCCAGATATGAAGGTTTAAAAATTGCTACTATTGCTGGTCCCACACTCTGATGCATCTTTGATGGTGCAGTGGTTCTCTTGCTGGTTCACATTTGCGTACAGATATTACCAGTGGTTGGGATAATAAAAGTTGGTTCACATTAACATGTTCAGCTCTTATTCTTAAAGCAGGTGCACATAGCGCCAGAACCAGCCCTTTCTGAGTCAGTCTAGTTGTTATCTTTGAGCCAGGAGGCCCATTGTAGGCTGCTTTCTTTGCAAGACTTTCCTTTTTGGGTAGTCTTCACTTTCTTTTACTACCAATAGACCTCAGTTGAGACTATCTGAATCCAGCAGAGGCATCTAAAGATGCTGAATTTCAAAAGAGATAGGAGAGTGGTAGAGTTGGCAATGTCACTCTCTCCTTTCACAAAGCTTCTTGATGTCTATGACAAATTTCCTCATTTTCCCCACACTGATCAGATCTATATACCACGTGTCATTTGGAGGGACTGCAACTGTCAAGCCACAAAAAGCGACTATTTATTCTTCCCCAAGGGTAGCCATGGCCCAACTGGCTGACCATTGCATAATTGAGAAGCATCTTTCCCATGACTCTCCCAGAACAAGTTCTGTTGCAAGGCAACTTGCCATGTCTACCTAGACAAACATGCTGCTGCAGATTTTAGAAGAAATCTTTCGAAGGAAAGAAAAAACAACGTTCCAGCTAGATACCACACTACGCAGGGGATTCACAGAAGAAAATTCAGTGGAGACAGACTAAAGTTAGCCTGTTATCTATCTGATTTAATCATGCATCTGCCATTTGCCAGCTGTGTGTGCTCAAGCAAATAACTTAATCACTCAGAGCTCATGCAATAGCTCAGTTAGGAAGTACTGTGGCCTTAAGTAGTAAAGAATTGAACAATAACAGCTTTAACAAATTAGTTTTCATTTCTTTGTCCATAAGGAGAAGTCCAAAAGTTGGCAATTGTGGACATTGGTTCAATAGCTCAAAATGGCAGAGCCAAGGACTTTGTAATTTTCTTGGCATCCCTGTCATAGTCACAATGAGGCAGTTGCAGATCTAGCTGGCATATCACATTTCAGGCAGTAGAAAGTAGTAAAGAACAGGAAGAAGGAAGTGTCAGTGCTTGTTTCAGGAAAGCAAGAGCATTCCAGAAATCCCCGGCCAACACTGGTTTACATTTCATGGGCCAGACTTGTGCCACATGGCCTCTCCCAACTTCAAGAGAGACTGGGAAAGGGAATTTCAATTTCAGCTTTCTAGACTTTAAAGTTTAAGGAGACACTAAAAAAAGGGGGGGTGAAGAAATAGATGTGGGATAAATCAACCTACAGTACTTGGCACACAAGTAAAGACCAGAACTGAGGCAATAGCAGCAAGGATGGATTAAGATGAACAAGATTGAAGCTGGAATCAACCATGCTTTTTGCTTAACTGAGGATAGGCAGTGATGGGGAGGGCACAGGTCAGCAACAATGTCTTATTTTTTTAGTAGCCTCCTGAAGCGTATAATAAAGTTCTCAAAGCAAAATTGACTGTCAAGAAAGACTGGTTCCCAAATGATGTTCAGAGTTGTGATTCTGTAGATGTTTAGTATGACCCCAGACTTCTGGGAGCTGGGCCTTGCAGAATAATGAGAACTACCTATTAGCCCTCACTTGATTTTTAGCCAAAGTTTATGCCAAAATATTTTATTAGAGACTTTTTCTTGTTTTAGTTTTGTGTCCTTATATTAGTGACCGATTCAAACAAAAATTCAATCACTTGGTATTAAAAGGCACTTTAATGGCATAAATGGGAGAGATATAGGGCCTGATAACCTCTGGAATCCTCTCAGAGGTGTTGGTGAGTGAGCTTGATTTCTGTGAGAGCTATTTGGCCAATCTTTCGGAGCCCCTTTTACATGGGTATCCTATTATTTAACAGGCACTTTAAATTGAGACCAGCATCCTGATTCTCAAGCAGCCCAGCTTTTATTGGAAGTCTCTGCCACGTTTAAACATCTTTAATACATTTTAAAAATAGAATTGTAAAAGGCAGCAACCAGACTTCAAAGCATAGACATGTTGGCCAGAATTGTGAAGCTGGCGACAATTTTCGCTGGTTGTAAAGCTCAAGGAACCTCTTTCAATCCTCAGAACAATTGACAAGGAGTGACTCCTGGATGGGCCTGAACAGACCAGGTGTAGGGCAAAGTTGGCAGGGAGGCAGCAATGTACTTCAGCGGAGATATGGAAAGGACCAATCCAAGTAATCAGATCACAGCAGAACCAAAAGAAAACAGGCCAAATAGAAGAGATGAGACTCAAGGAGTATTGCCCATGCCTTCTGAACTTTGATTCCTTGTGTTTTCATCTCCTGCCCCATCCTTTTCCTGCTATCAAGACTTCAGACATCCTTTACCCTCAGCAAATCTGACTACTCTCTTTTTCGCCCCCACTGAACTCCGTACAGACACTTATTACACTCTAGTGAAATAATTTATTTACATTGCATTCTGTCTCCTACTCCCAGCCTCATACTGTGAACACCTTGAAAGAAAGAGGGGTATCTTATTGATCTCATGTGTGTTTAAAGAAATTTGAGTCTCTTGGGAGAATCTAGGCACTAAGAATCTGGGCTTAGGTAATTATTCAGGCAGGTTGTTTGAATTTCCTTAGCCTAAAGCAATGTTTCTCAAAGTGTGGCTGCTGATGCTCCAGGTGATTCCGATGCATACTAAAGTTCAAAAATCACTGACTTAAACTTTCCAAATCTGTTTCTTCATCTGCAAAATAAAGCTAATAGCAGCAACCTCAAAGGGCTGTTCCGAATATGGGATTAAATGATATACGTATGGTGCTCAGTCCAGAGCTTCATACATATTCATCACACAGTAAAATTATTGAAGGGTGAATATTATATTTTGGTTTGCTTTGTTTTGGTGGATTAGTGACTTTTGGAAAATATCCCAATATTGGCATCATTCTGTGGTGCTTTGGTGGTTACTCATGCAAGAATTTCCTTTGTTTCATCTAAATTTCCAAGTTCACCCAGCTAAGCCCTATGCTTTCAAAGTCCTTATAACTGGAATCCTGTTGACCCCAATAGGCCCTGCTCCTTTCCCTCAGGCACTAGAGAAGATAGATCTCAGGCATCCCTGTTTGTGCTGTACAGGGAACACTCATCTGGGCCCACAACTGGCCTACGTGGGAAAAGAAAGAGACTCGAAAAACTGTTGCTCAAAAAGAAGAGTTTCCTCAGCATCCTCTGACAGGATATGGAGGCGATCACATGGTTCTGGAGCCCATCTTCAAACGACCAATTAAGACAGTTAAAGTTTTCCAATTGATTACCTCTGAGTCACAATAGTTTAAAATTAGTCAACAAACCACATCTCTCCTTAAGGGAAACTGGCAGCCCCCCCACTGCTTTACTTAATTCTACCAGGCTGCTAGCATTGCCCCCTTCCACTCTACGAAAATCCAATTGAATTCCTCTGTGTTTCCTGTCCCAGATGAGCCTCTCCTCCAAGAAAGAAAAAATGCCTGTGAACCTATTTTCAAGTGGCATCACCAAATAGACTATTCATGCACACACACACACACACACACACACACACACACACACACACAAATATACACGTACTCAGCAACCTAGAGCATGTTTTCCCCCTTTGATTATAAGGAGTGGGGAGGGCAGAAATACAATTTTCAAGGGCCACATCACCTCAATATGTCATGCATGCATGTTGGGGTGGGCAGAACATTACCAGAATCTAAAGCACCTCCCTCTTTCCCAGAAGCTACTACCACGTAACATGCCATGTGGGTTCTGCTGAAGCACCACAAGGGCAGTTGAAAGCAACCAGGCTTCTGAAATGTCAGGCCAATGAAATCTCTGGCCTTTCATTCTCAAAAAAAATAAAGCTTTGAAAATTATTATTATTACTGTTTTTTTTTAATGAGTCTGCAATGCCTCAGTGCCCCTCCTCCGCTGCCCCCCCCCCCACTGGTTTCCATTTGTTTTCCTTTGAAGCTGGCATCTCCCCAAGCAGGATGAAGATGTAGCACCCTTCTCTGCTGGGCTGACTCTCCCTAGAGAGGCTCAGTGGGGGTGAGTTACCGCTTGGTGACACTTTTCTCGTTAGCCTTTCAGGCAGCACATGTTCTAGCCTGGTCAGCCTTAGGCTCTAAGCAGAGAACTCTGAATATTTTACTAGAAATTAGTTAGAGGTGCTCAGAGTGTGACAACTAGTTTATTACCACTAACTTTGTTCCGTCTGAAACTGGAAGAAATAGGTAAGAGGAGACTGCTCCACTCAGATGAGTATGTAAAAAGAAATAGCTGGGGAAGAAGACAATAACTGATCCTTGATATCACTATGACTCAACTTCTGCTGGCTGACTGGCCATTTAAACAAGTACCATAAACAAGTTTAAAAAGGGCATCAGCTGAACAAATAATGTGACTGCAACAAATGTTGAAATATTATTCTTACAACAACATATCTCTCAGTTGACTTGGTAATTCAAGATAAAAGAAGACTGAGACATGGCCCCGGCCTTCAAGGAGCTTATAATTCAATATGGGAAATAAGACACCTATGCAAATAACATTTCCGAACCGGAAGTACATAAGATCAAGAAGAGAGATTTAAACCAAAATACCATGGGCTATCATGGGAATTTAGAGAGAGAAGAGAAGACTTCTGCCTGGTCAGGGATTGCAAAAGTCATCATGGAGGAGTTGTCTGAAATACAGTATTTCAAGAAGCAAAATATGGGAGATCCTGGAGTTTGCCTCCTTATGTTGTTTGCCTCCTCAACTCACTTCTTTACTAAAACAGCCAGCCTCCCAGTTTAGAAGTTAACAATGCCAGATATTCACTTTTCCAGTCTTCCTTGAACCAAGAATATGATCTTTTGACTCAGTGTTGGTTAATGGTACTGAAGAGAAGTTGGCTAGGGGGCCTTTGGGGAAAATTTTACTTCCTGATTTAAAAAAAATAGTAACTGTCTTCCTTCCTGACTTGAACACTGTCACTAAGGATGTGATACTTGGAGTTGTGGCTACCATATTGGTATCTGGAGGGAAAGTAAAAGAATCACAAAAAGCCAAATTTTACTCCAAAAATAATAACCAACTTTCAAAATTCCTTTTATATGCAATAAGAATTTTTATTTGTTAAGTCACTTTTAGTTGGTATTTAACTTGCAGCTGAGAACATCTGAAGTGATTCACAGAGATAAGGGAAATCTACTCAAAGAGGGTGAACTTAGTGAGCAAAGAAATGAGGTAACGCCAAGGAGAGCATGCTTATTTTGGCAGATGCTTATAGTATATGGAGAGAACTAACATGAAGTAAAGCTGGAGTGTAGGGGCCAAATTCCAGATGAATTCTAGGATAAGGAACATGATTTTATTCTTAAGGCAATGGTGGGAAGACAAAGTCCTTTGTAGAAGTTATTGTCCTCATAGAGCAGGGAAATAGAGAAGTTACTACTTAGGCAGGGATTTAGAGGGAAGGTTGAACTGGAGAGAGAAAGAGGTGGGAAAACACATAGGATTTCTTTTGCAAAGAGTCTAACTCAGTAGTTATCAAGCATGTCTTCACATTATACTCCCCTGAGGAAATTTTTAAAATCTACTGAAATCTAGATTCCTCCCTCAGAGCTACAAATTCAGTTGGTCTGGGAAGGTGAGCTGGCATGGTTTTGTTGTCATTGTTTAAGCTTATCACATGATCTACAGCCACTGTTGAGAACCCCTAGTGCAGATGACAGGGACTGGGGTCAAGGAAAAGAAGAGAGAGGCATGGGAGAGACTTTGGAATCAGAATGGGCAGGATGTAGGGAGCAAGGGGAGAGGAAAGCATCAAAACCTCTAAGACCCCTTTCAAGATGGGTGACTGGGAGAATAGCAGTACCATTTGCAGAAATGGAGATGCCAGGAGAAGGAGCAAGTTTAAGGAAGAAAAGTTCAATTGGGGAAATACTGAGTTTGAAACATTAGGAGCAAGCTCTGTGCTCTAGAGAGAGCTAAACTAGAGTTTTGAATCATCTATATTGGGGGATCACTGGTGCTATGAGAGATGTTGATGCACCAAGGAGGGAGTGTAGGGGGAAAGAAAAAAAACAAGAACCAAACCTTGGACATTAAGGAGAAAGAATAAGCAAAAAACACCTCCCAAGAGGATTTGGTTTGGGGAGTTAAAATGAAATTCCCCTCATCCACTTAGACTAACATATTGACACACAGGTAGTTGGTGGAGATTAGACATCGGGGTATTGCGCTGTCATTGTTGTAGATTAATTTAGGAAGCTACCACCCTTCCTATCCAACCATATGGCTGAGCCGTGACATGGAGTTATCTGTCCTGCCTCATCTCCACAGTAGAACAAATAAAAACACTACTTCTAAGAGTGAATTTGATATTAAACTGTTAAAAACCAATAAGCAAAATTTTCAAATGCTATTCCTGAATAAATTTCATGCTTTTGAAAAAAAATGAAACTTGTTCATATGCCCCAACAATGAGACCACATGGTCTGATAAACAGCTGATTAAGATCGGAAGCTTGAGATATTTTTTCCTCACAATAATTTGAATGAAAATGTCTAAAATCCTTCCTTCATCTTTGTCTCAACTTTCTTTATGAAGAATTAGATGAATGCAAATTCCAGACCTCCTTAGTTGGTTGTGATAATAAGTGAGATAATACTTAGGACCACTGAGAAATAACATTGTTGTGTGATTATTATTATTTAATGATATTCATATTTACATAGTAATTAACATTACTAAGATATTTAATAATGATTCAATTAAAACTATTAATTATTATGTTGTATCATTGTCATGTAGATAGAGCCAAGATTTCTTTTTTTATAAAAACTTCCTTGGCCCTGTAGCCCTTTACACCATATCCATTTCCAGGAGGTAATCTGCTTCAGATTGCATAGGAGATTGTTTCCATTATTTTGCTTTCACTCAGCAAACCGTATAATGGGTATAAAATGTGGTGGTAAGGTTTGTGGGATAATGGAGACTCATTTGCTTATTTATGAAAGTAGAGTTTCAGGTGGTTCCTTTTTAAAGGAAGAAACTGCTAAAGTTATCAGATACTTTTATACTTCAATTTCAGTATAAAATTCAAATGTCCCAAACTTCGAAGGAAAGGTCTAATGAAAAATAACACTAGGTCCTTCTTTTACTGTTCGGTAGTACTTGCTCCAATGTTAAATGTTCATAAATCTTAACTTCTTCAGGCAAAATTTCTAATTAGGTTTTCTACCTAGGATAAATGTACATTTGCTTAAAATCATCCACTTGTCCAAAATACAAAAAAAAAAAAATTATGGCTACAGTCAGGGTTAATTATCTTTAGTTCTCAAACCAAGTTGGTTGCTATAATGGTTATGTTACTGAGGAAAAAAAATAGCTAAATTCATGAGTTGCTCTGTTGCCTTCTCAGGTTCATGCGTGACCTTGTAGGTCCTTTCTAACTCCAGGAGCCTGGGATTCCACAAGGAATCATACCTGGTACTCTCACAGCTGTCTTAAGGAAAGGAAAGATTGGCTGAATTCCAGCATATTTTTTTACTTTCAAAACTGCTTATATTAGTTTCATACAGTGGAATACTTTCAGCCATTAAAAGTTAAATTTTTTCAAAAGAAAACATAAGGACAAAGAAAAATACCATCTACACACAAATACACACCTATTATATATACTGCATTATTGCAATTTTGTCTAAAAAATCTGTTAAATAAATTCTGTCAAAATTTTGAATAAATTATAATGGTTAACTCTGGGAGGAAAATAATAGATGATTTAAGAGTTTTCTATTTCTTATTTATCAGTAATTTAATGGAATATGTGGAACATATTTTGATCAGAAAATTTATTGAAATACTGATGTAGCTTACCTAACTCATATTTATAATCAATAGCCTTAGGTACTATGGAAAGCTATCACTATATAACACACATACACACACACGTTAAGATAATTTCCCTAAAGAAAGATTAATAGTTTTCTCAAAAAGAGCATATATTCTAGATATGTAAACCACAAGACGGACACAGTCAATTCTAATTGGAGGTCAAAAGAGGTTTCTCAGAGGTGACCTTTAAAATAAGCCTGGAAGAATGTGTAGGATTTTGACGTGCAGATAAAAATGAGGAAGCAGTCAAAGGAACATGGAACATGGCACATGGCATTGCTTAAGAGCTACAAATATTTGCCATAGCTGTATCAGATGGTACAAGGAGGGATGGAGAAAGGAGAACCAAAGACAGGAGCCTCTAAGTCAGTGGTTTCCAAAGGGTAGTCCCAGGGCTAGCAGCATCAGCTCTGCATGGGAACTTCATAAAAATGCAGTGTTTGATCCCTACTGACACCAACTGAATCAGAAACTTGGGATTCTCCCAGTGATCTATGGTTTAACAGTCCCTTCAAGTGAACATGATTGAGAACCAGTGGTCCACGTCATAAATAGTCAGTTGAGAAGGTGCTACAGTTTTTTTTCTTATAGCATTCCTAGTTAAGAGCAAATCATCTTAGATTGTTAGGGCAATGGGCTTTTCTTAAAGACCATCTCAGAAATCTTTTAACTAGATTGTTATTCTTCAGGATTTGTTCATGAAAGTAGCAATTTAATAATCATTTATAAGGCACAGCAGAACAAGTGGTTTCTAAACCGCTGTTCGTGACCTGCATGAGGCCTAAAAATTCCCTTTCATTGTGGGATATTATGGGAAGAAAATAAATTTACATGATGCCTAAATGGTAGAATGGTTTTATTACTCTTTATATGACAAGTTTGTGGGAAACAGCATATAATACTTTTGGTTTATATATATCTATAACAACTTATTATTTCCAAAGATTAAATTACAGTCTAGCAAAATGAAATGAGCTACATGGTCACTTCTTCATGGAATCATCTTCTAGTGGCAGTTTTGAAATGTGAAAGCTCAGCTAATTGAAAACAGAGAAACAGTTATGTTCCTAAGAGACTTTTGAAGTAGCATCTGATGGTGTACAATACAGTTGTACAGAGCTATTGGACCAAGAGTGTCTTCATTTGGGCTGCTGACCTCCAAAGGCTAATCAATAAGTCAGAAACCTACAGTCACAAGCTCTGCCTCAGTAGATTTGCCAGATAAAGATAAGCAAATGGTAGGTAAAAGCAAAGCCAACAAAACACCATTTAAGCCCTAGATCCTCAAAGAGAGGCCTGGTTACTGTGACTGATTACAGCCAAAGTCTACTACCAAAGTAATGGAAATCTACTCTAATGTTGTTTGTTGTCATGTAAACCAAACACCAGGCTGAGCAAGGATTTTTTTTCTGTTTAACTTATTGATACTAACACATATACACATCCCATGGCTCTTACCAGATTCTATCCATCCACCTACTCCACATTCTCACTGCCTCTTGGCTTATCTAAATCTATTCACAATAACACTCACCTCGGGTACCCATCTTCTGCAAAACCACTCTTACTTAATCTGATCCCTTAGTTCCATCTTGGCAATTTCTTTTGCATTTATTATTTATGCCAGTGTTTCCCAAATTTCCACCAATTTTTATTACCACTTTTACAAACTTTATTATAATATACCACCTGTACTATAATATTTAGAAATTTTCTTAAATTGATTCCTTTTTTGTTAAAATAAATGTATTTAAAATTAACTTGATATTGATGCTATAAATGGAAAATCAGCACTTGCCAAAAAATAGAAGGCACGCATTTAATACACATTAAAACAAAAATGTAACTAAGTAAAAAATATTTCATCCATGTAGCCCTTTACATGATTATGGTTATCACCATTTGTCTGGCAATAGAGTTCAGAACAAATTCTACAATGTCCTATGGCATGGATTCTCAGAGTGTGGGTCCTGGACAAGCAGCATTGGAAACTCGTTAAAAATACAAATTTTGTTGGGGGGCCCACTCCAGGCATACTGAATCAGAAACTCTAGGGGAAGGGCTATCAATCTATGTTTTAACAAATCCTCCAGATGATTCTGAAACAATGCCAAAGTTTAAGAACCACTGGTTAAGGAATAGATTTTATTGCAGAAATTAAAATCCAAGGATCAACGAGAAGAAGCACTGGTTCTCTTATTCCCATCATCCCCCAGAGAGGTGCTGGAGCGGGTGCTGCCAGACACACGGTGGATGTGTGGCTAGTGGAGGGACCTTGCCTCGTTTTTGGTCTTCCTTCCTAAAAGGCGAGCATGGGAGCAAACCTATCAGTGAGTAGACAAAGCATTTTGGGTTTGGGTGCCAGCTAGTTGTCTGGGGGAACCAATTACCCAGCATATGTGGGAAGTTGCACTCCTGCCAGGGAGAAGGAGCCATCATTCCCACGAGAAACTAAGTTCAGGTGCAGCCTCATCCTTGGCCAGAAGGAGACACTCTGCAATCCCAGCTGGCTCACTGAGTGGACCTCTCTGAGGCAGCTCCCAGGGCAACTTTCAGGTATTCCTGCCCAACGTGCTGTACCAGAAGTACCCAATGCATACGTTGGGAACCATAAGCCCCTATAAATTTATATAGATTTCTCTGCGGTATTCTACTCAAACTGTTAAGCAGCTCTTTTATTGGTATTTAATTTTCAAAACTTTTTACTGTTTTGTCCCCATGCTTCTTTGTGTTTTCCTTTGTCTTCTCTGTGGCACTGAGGTAAGTGAGAAAACAGACACAGAGAAGTTAAATGATTTGTTCAAGTTCACACATTTAGTTAGTGGCAGACAGGATGAAAATCCATATCTCCATTCTTAGTAAGGCATTCTTCCAATATTAAAACATAATCAAAATGGTTGCTTTATCAAACATGTATGGCACACTTCCTTGCGTTCCACCCTTACCAACTTGTAGAAGCATATTATATGCAAGGTTTCTTTAAACTAAATTTACTACAATGCTTCCCCCTACAGAAGTATTTACCAAGTGTTTATATTGCCTATGGAGGAAAGTTATTTATAAGTAACTTATAAAGAGGACTTACTTGACCGGTCAAGATGATTTTTCTTCTGAATTATATCCTAATATGTATAGCTTTCTTGCTCTCAGCTTATTCCACTTGGAGCTATGCCCAGCACAATTTACGTCTATGAACTGCTGAACATTTAAGCAAATTAAGTGTCCAAAAAATCAAACACAAATTGTATCTTGGTGATTTATGCCTTCATAAAGCAAAACACATACAGTGTGCCGAGCACAGGCCAGATTTATAGCTCCACTGGTTAGGGAAAATGAATAGACATCTTCTAGGGAACGTGTCGAGAGCTGTGCATGTGTGTTTAATTTTTGACCATGGAGATTTTTCCCCAATGATATTTATCTTACAAATTATCTTCAATGCTAATATGCAATGTAAACCGAGAATGAGAAAGACGTACAAGAATTCTGGATGGAGATTTAGAAGCCAGTGAACTTTCACCAGAGGCCAAAGCAGGCAAGCAACTGAACAACCCCAGATCTTCCATCTCCATCCTGCCACCCTCTCTTATAGTGTAAGCTAAGCAATTGCATTTAAACTTTGGAAGATAGAAAGTGAGAAGATAAATCAAGACTGTCAGAGTAAACAAAAGAGCCTAAGAGTTGACTCAGATCTCTACTAAAATATATCTAGGGCCCCCTGGCCTTTACAGATAAAGCATCCAAGTGAGACAGAGCACAGCGCAAGGAACAAGCATATGTACATTGTAGCCAGAGGAACAGGTTTGAAATTCAATCTCTCTATTTACCACTGTGAGCGCCTATTTCCTTCTCTGAAAATGGGGATTGGCAATGTCTACTTCACAGGAATGTTGTTTGGATTAATGAGATAATGCTTGTGTGATAGGTATCCTCTCAGATATTTCCCAGTGATCCCCACCTCCTGGGATTCATGTGCCCCTCTTGAATATGGACTGGACCTAGTGACTCACTTCTAGTGCATAGAATATGGCAAAAGTGATGGTGCCATTTTCAACATTCATTTACAAAAAGACTCTGACTTCCGTCTTGCTTGTCTTTTCTTGCTCGCTTTGATGAAAGCCAGCTCTCACATTGTGAGCTACCCTGTGGGAAACCTAGGTGGCAAGAAACTACCCATAGAAGGTCAGCCAACAACCAGCAAGGGACTAAGGCCCTTGGTCCAACATGAACTAAGTCTTGCCAACAACCACACAAGTGAGCTTGGATGCAGATCTTCCTGTTGAGTCTTAAGATAATAGGGACTCGATATCTTGATTTTAGCCTTTTGAGAGGCATTAAGTTCACACCAAGATTCCTGACCCACTGAAACTGTGAGAAAGCAAATGTTTCTTGTTTTAAGCTGCTAAATTTGGGAGTATTTTGTTATGCAGCAATAGATGACTAGTACAGGTTGTGAAATACTCAGCAGAGTACCTGGCACATAGTATATCCTCTATAAAGGATTGCTATTGTTGTTATTAATGATTTTGTGTGCATGAAATACTGATAATTTAATCATTTCCCTTTAAGCTTCCAAATAAAGAAGGTTTGGGAGTACACAGAGTGTTTGCTAATTTATGGACAATGTTTTAGCCTAAAAGAATGAAAATAATGCTTTCTGGAAGAGCAGAGTTTTTGGAAATGGCATAAGATAGAATGTCACTTCTTGAGTCAAGAGTCACCGTTTTGCAATATGTCCCAATCCTGAGATACTCAGAGGTAAATTAGTCCTATTTGAGCTGTAGAATGGAGACATTTTTATTGCAATTCACTGTGGCTAAAATCTCAAGTAGCTACAAAGATTCAATCTTATGAAACCTGCTTAATTAAAAACCTGACATGGAGACCCTACAACGTGTTTTCTCTTAGAAATAAAGCCACAATGTAACTGAGTACTGGGCAAACCAAAGATATTTCAATCCAAAGTCAGGTTGTTAGTTGTTGTTCTCAACATCAAATAAAATTTATCCTGAAGGAATAACCAAACAGATGGAAACAGATTTATGTGCAAGGATGTTCACCACAGCATTACTTACAAACATGAACAAAATGGGAGACAATGTAAACGTTCAACAACAGGGGACTAGCTAAATGATTTGCAGTGTGTTTATACATTAGAATATTCTGAGGCCATTAAACATGTTTATAGGAATATTTACTGACCTGGGAAAATGCTCGTAAAAGTATTGTTAAGTAAAAAAAAAATGAATATAAAACTATTTGGATGGTGGGATCCAAATTTTGAAGGAAAAAAATATAATTGTGTGCATATGTGTATATGTGTGCATGAGTATGTATGTGTGTGTGAATGAGTTTTCTTAGTCTTTCCTTTTCCAATCTTCCAGCCCACCAACAGTTTATTTCCATTTCCTGCCAAAGTAAGACTTGTTGTAATTGCTGTTGTCATAAACAGAGACATATAGGAAAGAAAAAGAGGGGAAGGAGTTAGCAAAGAGAGTAATTTAATTTACATAGGGAGGAGGGAAGAGAAAGGATCAATAACAGTGAAGTGGGCTGAAGGTAGACATGGAACTGTTGAAACTGTGGTTTTAATTGCAAACCCCTGATTGACTGAACCACTGGGTTACAGTTTTATAAGTATGACACATGAACAGAAAAGACTGAGCAAATGTACTCCTTTGTTAGCTTCTAGGGGGTACCCAAGAATTCTTCCATACTCCAATGCCATTTCTCCTCCCAAAGGAATCTAAATTAAAGGTAAAAAGATATATATTGAGCCCTGGTGCCAGGGAGTTGTTCTTCAGTATAAGGAAGTAGGAGTTTAAACTTGTTACTATGGACCAAGACTTAATCTTGAATTCATTTCTCCTTTCTCTGACATATGGTTGGTGCAATAAAACTAAAGATATGTGGGAGGTACCCTGCATGGGAGGTACCTGCACTGAAAGGCCCAAGGTAGAGCCACTGGAAACAGCTGAGCTCTAAGTCTTGTGAAGAATTTCTCTTTTTCTCTGTTGTATTCTTCCTTGTGTTCTTTTTTGCTTGTTGCTTGCCGTTCACACCAGCCAATTGATAAACTCTAGCAATGCATCTCAGTTGAGCAGTAGCATCAATGAATTAGAATCTGGTCTCACCCGGGGACCTTGATTAAACACAGATTCTGATTCTGTAGATCCGGAGTGTGGCCTGAGATTCTGTAATTCTAATGAGCTTCCAGGTGAGGACAGTGAAGCTGGTCTGTGGATAACACCTAGAATCTCGAGATACATGAGGCCTGAAATTAGGGTGTGTGCATAGAGGAAATGGACTGAGGAGGCTGCTTTATCTGCTTTTAGTATTGACTTTGGACTAAAGGCACAAAAAGAGTCTTTGTAGTTATTATGTGATTCTATCTAGGTCATCAGGTCTAAAGGTTCTAAATGAGGATGTAGCTGTTAAGCCTTATAATACTGAATATTGTGTTTCTCCTGGAGTGCCTGCCCTACATAGCTCCCACAGAAACTGAGGGCTGCAGTGGAAGTTAGATGATTCAGTGATCCAGTGGTAACCTCCAACGGGCGGGATCATAGATGCTTTCAATTTTCTCTTTTACACTTCTTTATTTTCTCTAATATAGTACTTCTTAATCGAAAAAAGTCAAAGTAAAATTCTTCACTGGTTTCTTATCGAAGAGTCTCTGATTTTTATTAACAAAATGCAGATTATTTTGTTTTTAGAAAATGTCAAGTTTTTCATGTTTGTTCATGATCTTTGATTTTTGGGAGCAGCTAATTATTGGCTAGGAAGTAAGGATGACAAATAGAATGGCATTGGTTCCGCTTGACAAAGAAAAGACTCTAGAGGAGTTTTCAGCATTATCAGAGTTAAGTCCATAGAGGACAGGACCTGTTTATTTATTTTTTCTTCATTGAAGAAAGAAGGAAAGATCAGTTTGTATTTCAGCAGAAGGACTGAAATTAGTATTGGAAAATAATTTCCCAATGGTAAGTGTTTTTAGAGATGAGGATTATCATGGGAGATTTGTAATCACTGTCCTTTCAGACCTTTAAAAAATCTATATGTGTGAATTATCAAATTTGTAGATGATATGTGGTATATATAAAAATCCCAAAATGATATATCCTTCTCATTTATCATATTTGGGTCACTTCTATTCATCAAAAATTAGCATGAAGTCAGGGTGTGCAAATTAATGCTAGTAATCACATAGGAAAAATGTAGTTAGAATCCCAACTGCTATAAATAGCTTAAATAATGCAATCTAAAAGCAAATATAAGTGATTTTTCATTAACCATAGTTTGGGATTACCCACACCACTGCTCTATTAGTACAAGTAATTGAAAATTGACTCTATAATCAATCCGCATTTCTTTGATTTAATTCAGGTGAATTCCTCACCAGGGCTAGGGGAATACACTCTATGGCTTCACAAAGCCACTTGTGGTCTGAAAGATCTTTGGTTATGATTTTGAAAAGTGACAGGTTATTGACACAGCAAAAGTATTTAAAGCAAAGTAGTTAAACTTTCCCCTTTAATACCAATATACTCCCATTAAAATTCAAATAAACTTTTATTTTATTGATTCAGTATAAAATCTTCATGTAAGTTGCTTTGGTCTTCCCGAGATCTTATGAAAGATTGAAAAAATAATACCTTTTCCTAAAAATCTGTGTCACCATGATTATGACATGCCGATGCCATCCTCAGTGTGGACAGTGGTGTGTCATAGTAAACATTGATTCATCTTCTTCATCTCATCACAGACCTGATCTTCCTGTGGGGGATCCCATCTCAGCAACAAGAACTACCATCTACCCAGCCTCAAAGATAACACTTGAGAGCCATCTTTTTTTGCTCACTCCCCCTCATATGCCACACCCCTTTAATTACCAAGCCCAGCCAATACTACCTCTTAAATAGCTCTTCAATTCATTCTCTTCTCTCCATCTCCACAATCTAGTCTAGGGTACCACATTTTCTCATCTGATTTCTACACCTCTCAATGGATCTCTGCTTCTAGGCTCACCAGCTTCTCTCCCAACCCAATTCAGGCTACATATGTCAGCAAGATTTTATCTTTCTATACAGGCAATGTAATGGTGCCATTCCCTGGCTTAAAACTCTTTAATGAAACACTGCATATTGTGTGATTCCATTTATAGAGACAGAACATAGATTAATGGTAGCCTAGGACAGGAAGGATTGGAGAGAAATGGGGAGTGACTACTAAGAGGTATGGGGTCTCTTTGTAAGGGGTGGTGAAAATGTTCTAAAATTGATTGTGTTGATGGTTTAACAACTGTAAATACACTATAAATGATTAAATTTTGCACTGTAAATAGGTGAATCATATAGCATGTAAACTATATCTTCAAAAAATGTCATTAGAAAATATTCATCGTCTCCCCAGTGCTCTTCATATAAAGCTCACAATTTTCGACATAGTCAATGATGTTCTTGATGACTTACTCTCAGCCTTGGCCTTATTCATGTCCTATTCTCATGTACTTCGACCATCTTGTACTTCTTTGGATCCCTTAAACTTGGCATCCTCTATCTTGCCTCTGGATTGCTACACTTGTTCCCTCTCTATTTGCCTCACATCAATCCCTCCAACTTTCATCTGGATAATTCCACATGTCTTTAATGCCCAGTTTAAGTATTACTTACTCTAGGAAGCTTCCCTGAATCTTGCTATTTGGATGTCTTTTCTATGAGCTCCCTGAAATCTGTATTTATCACATAGATGGACTTTTGCTTATTTTCTTTTCCAAATCCTCCCTAACTATAAGTTCAGTAAGATGTCATGGACAATGTCTATCATGATCACTCAGAGTCTAATATAGTGCCTGGCATATATTGGATATGAAATAAATGAGAAAGTTGAATGAAAGAATGAATCAATGACCTATTCAAGTTTTGTTGAAAGGCTATCATTTTTTTTGTTTCCCACTAGGATTATGTACCCAGTGTGAGGCTGACTTATTGAACAATGATATATACATATTGCTTCTATTTCTTCATTAGCTATCTACTAGGAACTTTTTGTACTTTCATAACTCTAATAAACTCCATCTCAAAAGTTACCAAAAGGCAATTACTAAAGCCAATAAGTGACTTTTTTTAGTTTTCATTTTCTCTGTTTTCAGCCATAGATGTGGTCTCCTTTTATCTAAGCCAGTAACTCACAAAGTGTGGTCCCAGGACCAGCAGCAGCAGCATCACATAGGACTGTGTTAGCAAATTGTCGGGGCTCACCCCACACCTACTGTGTCAGAAACTCTGGTGGATGGGGCTCAGCAATCTGTGTTTTCACAAAGCACTCCAGGTGATTCCAATGCACACTAAATTTTGAGAACCATTGTTCTAAACTAATTTGCTTTGGTAAGCTTGCCTTTCCTTGTCACAGCAAGCAGTAGAGAGAGTGATCTAGATGGCAAGCTTCCACAGCTACTCCTAAGCCAAGCTAATTAATAAAAGCTTTATAATTTTCAGCTTATGGTTTTCCTTTGCTATAGCACTGGCTACCAGGTCATATAGGTTAGGCAATGTGGATTTTTTAATGTCAAGTTTACTTTCCCTGACCACACCATAATGGTGGCAAAAAGAACAGGCATATATTATTTAAGAAATCCTCTATTTCACAAACTCCATATAATTCCTTTTATTTATAAACCAGATTCATCTTTTTAAAAAGTTACTTATTTTTATCCTTTGTACTCTGCACCAACCTTTCTCAACCCTTTACTCAGAACTTCACAGATGGTGGGGCTGGCTAGCTCACTGGCTGCTGCATCCCTAATAATGTGTTTACTTTATTCATATTTGTTTTTCTCACTAAAGTACCATTAACACAAGTAGGCCCTTCTAGTGGCACCACCAAACAGAGTAGCTCGTGCAGTTGACTTCAGCTGGACTCTCCTCCGTTTGACTAAACTCTAACAAAGTGAAACGATAGAAGTACCCACTTCTGCCTTAACCGAAAATTTCTCTTCCCTTGACTTCTGTGATGATTTTCTTCCAGCCTTGACCACTTTTAAGCTGGTTCTTCTTTCTCCTCCTATACTTCACTGGGGACTATTCCCAAGATTTAATTAGATTTGAATCTTTTATGTATATAGACTGTTTTAGAGAAGTCATACATTTGGCTATCCTTTTTATTTAAGTGATTCACCAAACTATATTTCTAGTTTTCATTGTTTCCAAACTTCAAACCCATATAGTCAATTATCTGATGGAAATTTCCAATTAAATATTTTATGATTTCTTCAAATTCAAAAATTTCTACAATCAAACTTGTTTTTCTCCCACCCAATTTCGTTTTGCAGCATCTCTTTTCAGTTAACTCAACTTGAAAAACTTATAGAGTTATCCTCGAACATCCTATCAATTTTCATTTTCACTACTTTTGTCCATTGCAACTTTAGTTGCAAATATATCCTAACAGACTTCTTTGCCCTTATTCTTTTTCCATACTCCAACCTAAATTCATTCTGCTCAATGTTGCCATTTTACTTCCTTGCACGAAAATTCTCAATAGTTATACATTGTCTAAAGATAAAATCCAAACGGTCTGACATTCAAGAGACTTCATGAATTGAGTCAAAACATCATTTCTAACCTCTACCCCCACTACTACCAAAACAATCTCTCTGCTCCCATCCAAATGGTCTACTACTGTTACCACCACCATCACCATCACACCGAGCAACAGCAGCTAACATTTAGAGAGTTTGCTATGTGTGAGGCACTATGTTAAATGCTTTCAATTCATCATCTCTTTTAATCCTCACAAGAAATCTTATAATTATCATGCTATTATCATCTTCATTATGTAGTTGAGAAAACCGAGAATTACAAAAAGTTAAATGACTTGTTCATGTCCAAATAGTTAATAATTGGCAGAGATATAGGTTGAATCTAGATCTGTCTATGTCAATAGACTGTAAATTCTATGAAAGTAAAGACTGTTTTTACTCTCCATTGCTTAGTTCAGTGCCTGATTCATATGATCAATAAATATTTTTAATGGATGTTAAATGAATTTTAAATTCCATCCTCTAAACTGTTGTGATCCCTTATTTTTATAGTCTTGTAGATATATTTTGTTCACTCCTATTTTTATGTATTTTTTACCCTATTAGCACCATTTTGAATATCTGTACTGTAATCTGTCTTCCTAAATCTTACCCCATTTTCAAGGTGCTCATGAAGTCTTGACATCCTTCACAAATCTTTCCCAGTAAATTAATCTTTCTCTGAATTCCTAGAGGAATAATATTATTTTCTACTCATTTGGTTTTCACATATTTTGCTTTGTGTGATTCCTTAACTTTTTGTATGTTTTTTCTAGAAGAGAGACTTTGAGCTAACTTTCAATAATTAGTAGTGTTAAATGAATGAATCTTTGAATGTCAAAAGATAATCAAAAGTTTTTAGAAGGAGAAAGGAATTTTCTCACAACTGAATCCTTCTTTATGACTAGTGTATTGTTTTGATAATACTAATGAACAGATAAACTCCAGAGTTACATTGGTTTAACTCAATGGAAATTTATTTTTCATTTATTTAACAGTCCAATGAAGGTGGGTGTCCTTCCCCTGCTTACCAATTCCATCCTGCGGTTCTGTATCCTGACAACAGGAGGAAATTGGAGGAGGAGGGTAAAGACAGTACACCCTGTATTTATTTGCCTTGGCTTTGAAGTATCACATCACTTTGGCTCACATTTTATTGGGAAAAACCAGTTGTATGGTCCCACCTAGATACAGGAGGTAGAGAAATGCAGCCCTGGGTGAGGCAGCTATTTCACAAAAACTAAGTCATGAAAGGAGAAGGATGGATATTGGTAGACTAAGCCATCTATGCTAATAGTGGTTAGTGATTATTACTTATTTCCAGGGATAACAAAGTATAGTTGAATCAGCCTTTTAAAAAACTCAACACAGATTTAATTTCTGAATCTCAGTCCATGACACTCTAAAAATTCCTAATATATTCCATAAACAGTGCTCTGGAAAGTACTGTATAAATGGCTGAGCATTTGTTTTAATGATGTTAATCTTGAGGTAATGTGCTTGTCTACTGCCTCTAAGTTATACCCTAAAGGCAGCTGCAGAGAAGTCAATGATGCAACAGAATGTGCCTCTCTAATTTTTAAGGCATTTTATTTACTTCATCTAAATCACTGGAAGCAAGCTGAAAACTTAACCAAATTATAGAACTTTTAGAGCTTAGAAATAACCATAGAGACCATCAAGTCTCCATAGTTTTCATCACTGAGGCCCTCCTACTTGTTCTTTCACTACCTGCTCCAAATCCCATATTGTGAGAGATATTTGCCTTTCAGATTTAATTTAAGGAATAAAAATGGCTTATATTTACTGAGTGGTAATTATATGCAAAAAACAAAATGTATATGGTGCTTTATAGCATGTGTTTAAGTCTCACAGGAACTCAGTGGAATAGGTATTATTACTCCCACTTTAAAAATAGAAAAATTAAGGTTCAAAGCGGTGATGTTGACTTACCCAAGGTAAGTGTAAGACTGAGCACTTTATCGGAAAGGTCATAGGATCTGAACCCAAGTCTAATACTAGAACTCAAATTCATCATCATTATACTGTACTGCCTTTCTAATTAGGTAAAATCTATTTTTCTTGAGTTTTAATTAGCATAATATAATAACATTCTAATCAAAGCAATGAAATTGGATGGACAAAACCCAAGTGTCCATCAGCAGATATATAGATAAACAAAATGTGATCTACACATGCCATAAAAAGGAACAAAGTAATGATACATGCTACAACATGAATGAATCTTGAAAACATGTTGAGTGAAATAAACCAGACACAAAAGGACAAATATTCATCTATATGAACTATCTAGAATAGGCAAATGTGTAGAGACAGAATGGAGATTAGAGGTTACTAGAGGCTAAGGCGAGGGAACAATGGGAAGTTATTACTTAATGGGTAGAGTTTCTGTTTGAGGTGATAAAAATGTTTTAGAAATAGTAGTGATAATTGTACAACATTGTGAATGTAATTAATGCCACTGAACCATACCTAAAAATGGTTAAAATGGCAGATTTTACATTATATATATTTACCACAGTAAAAAATAAAAAAATAAATAAATTTTCGGTTTACCTAGATAACCTTATTGTGTACACCTATGATTTCAATTTCTCTGTTTCTGTAAATATTTTGAAATGTAAAATAGGTTTTACTTAGATGTCATATTAGTGGCTCTCTAAGCAACCAGACAGTGCCATGTGAGAACCACCACCAACCTCTCACCATCACACACCTATGTGATGGTGGAACAAAAACGGTCTCCTCACTCCCAGTTACATGTTATCCTACATATCAAGAATAACAAACAAAATGGTGAAACTATCAATCATTTTTGTAAGCCCAGCAATCCTTACACATATTAAAATCACACTGATGAGTGACTCTCTATCCTTTTCCCCGGCTGTTAAAAAAAAGAGTCAAGGACATAACTACTCCCAACGTCACCTATCCCACCCTTCCCCCACTTTTCAGAAAAGCATGGAGGACACATCATGAAGGAAAACATGGAGGAGAGATTAAGAGAAGCCATAGAAAAGGCAACAAAGACAATCATAGATATCAGAAAAGACTAAGAAGAGGTGAAAAGACTAAGAAGAGGTGAAAAGTGTGCAAATGATAAGGCAGAGAAGGGAGTAGATGGTCTCCTATGCCAGATCTTCCTCCTATACCGGTGAACACAGGATAGGACTGAGCAAGGATATCTTTTCTATTGTTTTCCAGGTACTTGTTTCTATATGACCAAGCCTTGGTAATTTCCAACTTTGGCTTCCCCAATAGCCTCAGTTACTGATTTCTACCCACCTGTTCCCAAATCCCATTTTCTGAAAGGACTAAGTATAGCCCTTAAGCTCCCTAAGGGCTGGGGCAACATTTTAGTCCTTTGTATCCCTGGCATCTAGAAAAATGTAGGATGCTCTACTCATGTCTGTCAACCAAATGGGTGAATAAATGAATGTAAGTTGTCTGAACAAAGTGGTAAGCCATGTGGCTGGTTTTATGCAAGGCTGATTAAGGACATGACAGGAAGGAATATTTTAAATGAAGAGTATCCCAGAAAATCAGCACTATCAGATCCCCACAGAAACAAGGGGCTTTCAAGTTCCACTTCAATTTAGTAATGTGGTTTTACAGCTTAGAGAAGAGGTAAGGCTTTGCTGCAGTCCTGTGGAATGATAAAGACAGTCTTATTTGTGCCAAAACTTTCATGAATAGTCACAGAAGGATGAGGAAATTGATGGCTAACATAGTAGACTTTTTCTAAATATAGAGGAAAAGAATTAAAATTTGAAAAGCTACTGCTGAGGCTAGCCATTTTTGTTATCAAATCAGTGTTGAAGCAAAAGAACTGCTCTTTTTGAACAAGTCTTCATCAATAAATCAGAAAAACAGAGTGACGAGAGTACTTGGGAAGATACGTTAGTGAACTTTTCTTTGCTAGTCATCCTTCAGAGGAGGAGCCTCTGGTCCTAGCTTCTTTCCATGGAACACAAAAGGGTGCTGGTTTGGGCTCAACTCTAAGTCAGCTGAGCCCAGCAGGTGTATGAGTGAGCCCTGAGATGGGCTTGTGAGACCAACACTACTATATCTGGGCTCTGCCATGCCTACAAAGACAGTTGGCCAGCTGCAAATAAACCATTATACCCTTGCCACCTTTTGTGCCAAATGGGAAAGCCCTGGATATGCCTTCTACATCCCCACCACCATCCCTGCATGTGGTTTCCACAAGTCTCTGGGTATGGGCTGGGTGAAATCCTCGGAAAGGTACTTGTGTTCTCTAAGCCTCCTGATCTGGAGGAGGAGGGCTAGGAAGGACAATGGGAAAATATTCTAAAACAAAATTATGCCAGCATGCAATTTTTAGAAACTTAAAACAACAAAAACAAAACAAAACAAATGAACAAACAAGCAAACAAACAAACAAAAAGGCACATAGGAGTAGAGAGATTTTTGAGGAAAATGTCCATTTTCGTAATGTTTGTAAAATACAAATCATCTAAAAACAGCTAGTGAACCTAAAACCAGTTATATGCGTTTTAATTCCACTTAAGGACAAAAATTTCATCAGCACTGAATGTGCTAGAATGCTGCATTTCCCCTCTTCTCATCCCACTCTAATTCTTATTATTTTAACTCTGCTTATGCTAGTCTGATTGTTTATAGAGTTTTGACCCCTTTTTCCTAAAGGTTGTGACTGAAATGGGAATTTCAACCTTTCATTATTGTTCTGGGGATAATCTCAAATATCTCTGATATGGACAATCTCAAATTTCTTATGATACACAGATTTAGCATGGGGGAAAATGCATAATAAGCTAGAAAAGAATAGAGAATAAGAGGGGGTTAAAATAACAAACCATAGTCTTCTGAGAATTGCGTAGAGCCGCTTTTTGGATACATTTTGTATTATTTTTTCCCTACCCATTTAAATGTAAACTAGGCAAGCTCTATGTCTCCAGGAAGCTTTTCCCCTTTAAAACACTCTTTACTATTTAAACAGATACAGGATAGATATTTCGATGCACAGCCCACATAAAATCCCATATTAGGAATGATACCAAACTTAAAGAATGTTGTAAAATGAGAATGGAAAAAAATGTACAAAATGAATTCCTGCCCATTTACATGCTTTCCGTCAGGCTACTAGATACCAAGCCTCTGTCTTTGTGTTAACACTGCAGATTAGGTCAAGTTTTTACCCCTCTGAGCTCTTTTCCTGTAAATGACGGGTTTTGATGTGAAACAAGCAACATGTCAAAGCGAGTTGAAAGATGTAGGCATTTTATGCCATGTCACAATGACAGGCCGGTGAATATTTGGGCCATTAGGGGCTTATTAGTGAATAAATGACCAGATGGTTCAGTGATGCAAGGAGATGGACAGAGCTGGATGCTCCTAATCAGCACTGTCTGTACTTGATGTCAAATCACATGACACAGTAACCCATGGATACCAAGGAAGAGTTACCATTAGCAAGTCAATTTGATATCTGGGTGGTGTAAACAGACTTATAACCACACTTGAGGGCTGCCTCTATTTTGAGGAAGAAAAATACAGTAGAGTATTAAAAGAAACACACACAATAAAATCTAATTGTTTATTCGTAATTATGCAAAGAATTTCTATCTCAGGTCTTCCTCTTTATTCTGGAGAAAAGAACAATGCTAGATGCACACGAAAAGAGATCATCAAAAATAGAGAGGTTGAACTGAGAATACATCTAAAATCTAAGTAAAAGACACGTGAGAAAGATAACGTTGGCAGAGCAGGCCATTAGTGAAAAGATGCGGGGTGATTGTTTTATCACTCTTTGCGGTAGTAGGTGAAAGATAAAGTTTAGGCACAGAGAACAAACTACAAACACACACTATTTGCCTTTGCACGCTGCACACTTATAGCTTTCCAAATGTTGATAGCCTTAACAGCCACCTTGGGTTTTTCCAGTAGGAATGTAGAAAAGTGTTTGTGAAGGAGAGTGCACATTTCTTTTTCCTCATCATTTTCAGTATTTTCAAACTGACAAGTATTCATTGCATGGCGAATACCCCCAAATACTGCTAAAGAAAACACTCTTAAAACCTAAAGAAGAAGCATACTGGAAATAAACTCTTACTTCAGTGTTCCATCAGAAACTAGTAAGTTTGAAGGCACAAATTCAATGCATTATGCATCTACGATGGAAAGCATTGACAGGCATTTCCTTACAAGACTATCAATTAAAGCAATTCGGTCTTGAGGGAGAGAGGACTAAATGATATTACTGTAAATTTTCTTTTAATAACACCTATTGTTTGCATAGAATTTTTCATTTGTAAAGCACTTCATGAATATTCAATCTTTTTTATTTTCTTTTTAGGCAAGTATTATTGGTTTATTTGTTAAACCCTTCCTAGGCATCTACTGTGTGTGTCTACTTCTGGACAAGATGCTGAGGAAGGGAATTCCTCAAAGGGCTCACAGTTGCATTATATAGGGCTTTTTAATGAGTGCTGTGTAATATTTGATGCCAATAAAAAGAATATATGTAATATATATTATGAAAAATAATTTTTAAAAATTGACCTCTGTGACCCCACCATCCACTGTAGAAACCAGAACATCATTAATAATGTCAAAGCTGTAAGTGTGCTCATCTCAGATCTGCACCCCCCCCCCACACCTATCTATACCTTACCCCTTACTATACAAAAATAATTTAACCTCACATGGCTCTATTTCTAAATAAGATGTGTTTTTTAATTTACTTTTTTTTACATTTTTTATAAAAATGATATCATATTGCATGTATTTTCCTGGGAATTGCTTTGCTTTTTTTTTTTTTATTCAACAATGGATTTAAAATTTAACCATGTTGTTTTATGTAACTGAAGTTCATTCATTTTCACTATTTTCTTATGTCCTTTAGTGTGACTATTCCACAATTGATGTATCCATTCTCCTGCCTGTTGACATTTGGCTTGCTTCCAGTTTGGGGCTATTACAAATAATGCTGCAAAAGCCATTCTTGTACATATATACTGGTGTAGATATGCACCAGTTTCTCTAGGTGTGGAGTTTCTGTGTCACGGAGTAAATATGTACTCACCTTAACATGATAACGCCAAACTATTTTCCAAAGTTTACCAATTTACACTCCTACCAATAATATATGAAGAGCATTCCCATTGTTCTGCATCCTTATCAACACACTATTTTTAGACTTTTAATCCTGCCAATCTAGTAGATGTACAGTCAGCCTTAACAGCCACTCTAAGAAACGGTAACTATTATCTGTATTTTATAAGTTAAGCTCAAAACTCACATAGCTAGTAAGTAGTAAAATCAGGACTTAAATCAGTTTCCTGGCCTACAAACTCAGAAGTCTTTCACTATCATACACCGTCTCCCTCATCTTAGTCCCCATTGACTCACACTCCAAATTTATAAGCACAATTAGCATCCAGGAGCAGTATTGTGTTCAATTTTGGACTCGGCCACTTGATAGCTGTGCAACTTGGGCAAATTATATAACCTCTCTGTGCTTCAGTTATCATGTCCATAAAATAGTATTAATAACACCTCTTATATGATTACTATTTATATGTTGCATTAGTTTGCAAGGGTTAAACAAGTTATTTCACTCTCACACACACAATTAACTAGACATTTAAATAAATACACACTCCAATTCCAACCTTGCCAAGTAGAGTTTGATATATATGATCTCATCCAGATGCCCCCTTTCTTTTAAGCAAATGGCTTTTTCATTAACAACCTGCACTTCCATGTTTGTGAGCTGGCAAACATACCCTTGTTTCATATGCAGCTACGTTAAAGCATTGAAAGAACCTTTTAGTTCTAACACCATAGTGTCTTGATGACCAGTACAATCAGGTTAAAGTTTTTTTAAAACGTGTGTTTTGTAGGCTAGGTGACATCAAAAGTCTTTAAAAGTACTTAACTGAGTGTACATATATGTGTGTGTGTGTGTGTGTGTTGATGATGTAATGTTTTGTCTTCTTCACTAGACTGTTTCTAGTTTTAATCACAATTGTATCCCCAGCTTTAATATTTAATAAATACTTTTTAATTAAATCAATGAATGAATAAATTTTAAAAAGCAGATTAAATGATGTGTTTTGCTGAATTTATCAGTCAAATGCTCTTTTTTTTAAAAGGTCTACAATTTTTTTCCCTGAAGTCCCTAGAGCCTGATATGTTTCAGAATTTAGAATTTTTTCATTTAAAAAAATACTGTATATGTACTGCATAATATATGATATCCACAGCAGGACCTGGGAACAACCCAATAACCAAACACATTAAAATTTCTGCAATAAAACATATGGATAGGCACTTCAAAAGTGGTTTTCAGGGACCACAAATAGCATCACATTGGTTCAGGTCAAGTCTGCCACCAACGGAGTTATGGAAATGCTTAGTGTCTTCACAGATTTTTGAACTATAGAATTGTGGGTTAAAATTATGGACCTATAATTTTTTAAAGTGTGGAAATTTGAATTTGTAACTCCTTGGTCCCTAATATATTTTATTCACACTATTGTGCATCTTACTCACACTTTGTTCCTTGATCTCCAAGAAAAATTATACTAGTTATAGTGCATTGGCACTTATTTTAATAGGCCAGTGATTATCCCATTGCCCTGAGGCCATGGAAATATACAACCTATTCCTGGGAGAGACATAGCTGAATCTTAACAAATAATAAAAACTATTGCAAAATTAAAAACTGGGATTCTTCATTAAGAGATTTATATTTATTCTCAAAATGGGGGTAAAATTGCTAATACTTCCAAAATATAACTTTTTTCAAATTTTAGAGGATTAATAATCTTTTCTAAAAAAGGTGTGTTCTTCTCAGAGAGAGAAGTAAGTTTTTAAAGCTGATTTTGGAAATTCATAAAAGGCAAGGTTCACTGTATTTTATGAAGAACTAAATAGAATAAAACATTTGTTTTCAAGACCATGAGAAGGTCTAGAGTCTATTATGGCCCTCAGGTGTGAGCAAGAATACTGTCGTAGAACTCAGATAAGCAAGACATCCAAAGTCCAATTCTTCGGTACATTTAAATTTAAGTGTGCCAAATCTCTCACACTATATTTTCAAGCACACACACACACAGGGCACACACAAAACCTCTCCCACTGATAGTGTAGTCACAGGAAACTGCTAGCGTCAAAGCAGTGTTCTATTTTTTTTTTTTTTTCATCTTTAGGTGTAACATGTGACTCAGATGACATCTTTTACTCAACTTATGACCTGCACATGGTGAAGTGTGCTGACTCAGAGGTCATGTTGTCCTGTGAAAATCATATCTCAGGCATTCACGAGCCCTATGCAGTAGGAAAGTTATTGTACTTCTCTGTCTCAATTTACCCATCTGTGAAATGTGGGTAATAATAGAGCTTAATCCATGCAGTTGTTGTAAGGATCAAATTATATTTAGTATGTGTTTGACTCATAGTAAGGGCTCCATTCTTGTAAACTATTATTCCAAACTCACGCTAATTCTGAGAACCAAGAACCTCCTGTGGTCTTGGCAATTATCTTGATAGTAATCTGTAGCTTATGCTAGAACACAATAACACCATGCATTATGCTACCAATAGAACTTCTGACACTTTGCAGCACCTCGGTTTTATTCCTAATATTAGTTATTTTTTAAGGCTGAAACAATGAATTAAATTAACATTATGATTTCTTTCCTTTGAATAATATTTACTGTAAGTATCAGCTGTCTCCAACTTAAAAACAGGCTGAATTGCAAAAAGTTTATTTGTATGTGAATTGTTTACGATTTGAAACACATTTTTCCGTAGAGGCAATGTTTTCAAAGAGATTGGGTGCCTAGGCTGACACGATAAAAGGCAGCGAAGTGAGTATCCACCCCCTAGGTTGGAGGGTCTCAGAAAATGAACACAGCTCATGTAGAGACAGGATCTACCTGTTCGTCTGCCCAACACTGCATGAGATAGGAGTGTTGATGGCTGAACCCGGGCAGCTTCATCTAAGAGGGAAAAGAAATTGAAAGTCAGAGGAGAGGTTTGCTTTGCCTCAGTTTCTAGTCACCATCTCAGATAGAAGGGGTATGAGCTATAGAAGAGACTGCTACCATCATGATGGTTAGAAACTTGTTTCGTTGCTCTATACCAGATTCTTCATAGTGATTAGTAGGAAGCTCCTTAAAACCAAATGCTCTTGGAAGCCCACAAGGCATAGGGATGAATTGGGATTATATTCAACTTTAAAGCTAGTAGAGGGCTAGGGATAAATTGGGGGGGGCATGAAGAGAACCCCAAAGCATAAAATGGGAGGTGCCTATCATAAAGAGGAAAGGAAAACAGGCTGTGTAAATCTATGTCACCAATTTGCCAATTGTCCCAAATTGGTATTCATGGGACATGGAACACACTGCCCTTATTGGTAACTTAAGAAAACAAATAGATGAAGTCACTTGAGGCTCTTTATCAGTAACATTAAGTATCCATATCCACAGAAGAGTTTTACTTTGGTTCCCAACCTTGGCTGCATATTAGAATCTGGGAAATTATTTTTAAAATCCCAATAATCAAGCTGTTAGTCAAACCAATTACTTCAGAATCCCAGGATTGAGGCGTCAGAAACGTTCAAGTTCCTCCACATGATTCCAATGAGCAGCCACGTGTGAAAACCAATTTAAATATCAGCCACCTCTGGGTGCCCTAAAATAAAGACTAAGGTGGTGTGGCCTCCACAGAGCTCTGGAATACTCCAAATTTAAAGCCTCTTGCCAAAATTGCCACTTATAATTAAACGTCCTCTCCTCCAAAAAATCTGAGAATAGATTCAGTGAAACTGATTATTCACATTATGATTTCATTTGTTAAGAAAGTAAAAATATTTCCAACCACTGTATTCATTAAATCTGATAGCAAAGTACTTCAAACATTTTATGTACAAACTCAAGAGCATCCTAGAGATTAATTTGTCCCCCCATGTGCCAAGCACTGTGCTAGATGCCCAGGACAAAATAATTACAAATGCAGATATAGCCCCTGCCAAGATGGCAGCTTAGAGTCAGTGACGATGGCAAGAGTGAGTAGGGGAAGCTGCTAGATAATGTTGACCTTAAATAGCCAGCTATTTTTCCAGAAAATGGGTTTATTCAGGAAAAACGAAGAACTGTAATTTGGGACATGAAGTCTAATGGCAAACCACATCCAAGTCCAGAGAAACAAAGGTTAAAAAAAAAAAACAAAAAAACCCCTCTATTTACTGGTTGTGAGAAAGGGCCCTTGTAAAGTAAGAGTCCATTGGAGGAACCTCAAAGTTTGAAGCATAGTGACTTTTCATTGGCTATGTTATGGCAGTCTCCCATTGGCTGAGCTGTAACTCAGCGAGGAGGAATGTTTTCTTCGACCTGCTGAGGTAGTAATGTACAATTGCTTCCTCTCAGCGTTGCAAGGTATGTCTCTTCCTGGGGTCAATCTGTGTGTGCTGAGTGACACATACATGAGAGTTCTCTTCTAGCTTCCAGACTACATTTTAAATGAGGTTTCTCTTTATTCATTCTTACAATATAAACTGAACACTTGACCTGCTGAGGCCCACCAAGCGGCAAGGAGTTAAACCTGTAAAGACTGAGTGACCTGTTTTAAATCATTATGTTTTCTGGATCACAGTTGTTGGTCCCATGAGTAGTATTGCTCGGAGGGTGTGGCAGTGTTCCGTCAGCTGAATTGTATTTACTGAGAATAAACCTCCACTTGAAGTGGTTTCATCAGCTGTCCCTCTGATATATATGCCTTTTATACTAGGAGTGCCATCCTGAAGTGTGACTTTGTGTGTGCCCATGGCTACTTGTTTGCCTCCACTCCTAGGATAACTGCCACTATTACATGTTGTCTCAGTAAATTACTCAGAATTACTCTGTTGATCTGCATTTTTAGGAGAGAGGATTGGTGGCTGCTGCCTTTAGAGAAATCCGGCTGTGTGATTAGTGTGTCCGCAGCAAATCTCTTGTATCCCAGTCGCTTCGGGGGTTTAGGAACTATCTCGCCATACCGTAAGTGTGTCGTTTCTTTCTACTTTGCCAGGGTTAGCATCTCTGGTGTTTACTGGCATAGTCTCCGAGCTTCCTAGAACTTGTGTCATTAACCATGCAGTGGGGTCTGACTGCAGAAAATGCAGAACACATTAAACAGGCAAAAACAGCCCAGATCTCAAAAAAGTCTCTGCATTGAAAAAGTCTCTGCATGGAACAAGTAGCTCTAAACGGTTCTGTTAACATGTCTGACATCTCATGCATGCTTCCCCAGTTCATTGCTGCAGAGGATTCTAGACACATGAAATGTGTACTCCCTCCTCCTCTCTGTACCCACTCCACAAAGGGCTCCATGCAGACATTATGATCGATCTTGATCCTGCTGGAAGCCACAGATTTCTACATATATGTTCCTCTCTCAAAGAAGTGCAGATAAGAGAAAATGTGCAGTAGATAGGTATGTGAACCAAGCAGTTGTCAGATAGTCATATTTCCACAGTCTCAAAGCTCTTTGCAAGCATCTGCTCTTTTAGAGAACAATCTCATGATCTAAGCCCGTCCTGGACAAAACTAGAGAGAAAACAGTCCATCAGTACAATGTGTGGGGCTTTTCTGGTCTATACAAGTAAGCACCAGCATCCTGGCTTTAAAGCAGATCTAAATAATTCAGATATTGTTGCTTTACAGTCGTTAAAGGAATTTAACAGGTGATATTATAAGGTCCACCAAACCACTAGTTAAGAAACATCATGTTCAACTTGTGAAATAAACTCTATATAGTTGTGTTGGTCTTTGGTTGTTTGCTTTCAGAGCCATACTTTGCTCTTCACAATAGGGAATTAAGGGAACTACATCTCTGAGGTTCTCATGCCTGCCAGTTTGGGGGCAGGTCCAACTACAGGGAGGCACTGGCAGAGGGGAGAAGTCAAGATATCTCTCCTCCATTCTGTTTCAGGTGGCATCTCAGCATCTATCTCTTCCGTTTTGATGCAGGACAGGACAAATTGGGGTTTGGGGAGGACCAAGCCCTGTATTGAGAAGAAGAGGGCTCTCTGGTGGAGAATGTAGAAAGAATTCACCACACACGCCAAAGTTAGGGTCTAAAGGCAAGTTTATTAAAGAAGGGAGAAGCAGACTAGAGAAAGAAAAGACAAAAACCCAAGACAAGGAAAAAAGCCCCAGTGTCAACCCCCCAGTTTAAATATCATTCTTTAGTCCTGTGAGTTACAGTTTAAAGACTTTGTTTACCCATTTCCTTTGATATGGACATGAGGAAGGGGAAGAGTATATAGCATGAAAAGGTAAGACTATGTCATGTGAAAGGCCTGCTAGAATTTCCCAGCCTTTAATCCATAGATTCTCTATAGTTTTAGCCATAGGGGATGAATGATTTTATTTTGTGTAGGGCAGCCATTTAAAGACTGTTTTTCCTGTCTCCCCTTTCACAGGTGTGGGAAATGGGTTGTTAGCAATCCCAGCAGAAATCTTCCTTTGTTCTGAAGGTGTCCTCACAGCCTGACTGCAGGGCTGGTCAGCATATTGCAGTCTCTGAATGTAGCTTAATTTAACATTTTAGTGCTCTTGCCTCCTCCCTACATTAGTGGCACCATCACTTGCCAACCAGACCTGTCTTCTATAGTCCCAGCTCCTCCTGGGCAGACCGGCGGCAGTTCAGATCCACTGGGTGACCCTAAATTCCAAGCTGCTCCATGATACCACCTCCTTCCTTTGTCCCACCCACGAATATCTCCTAACGAAGATATTCGTTAGGAGAACGAATATCTTCCTGTGCTTATTCATCTCTAGATTATTTCTGCTGGACTTCTCAGCTGTTCTGTAACCATTTCCTTGTAATATTCCTTGGTTTGAGGTACTTACAGTAGTTTCTGCTTTAATTGGCTGATATAATAGTTTCCTGTTGTAAGTAATTCAATCATGTCATCTATGATAAATCTATATGTAAAAAGTAAAAAAGAATTGCTGTTATAGGCCAAATTTTGTCTCCCTAAAATTCACATGTTGAAATCCTAAACTCCAGGATTTCAGAATGTGACTGTATTTGGAGATAGGTAATTAAGGTAATATGAGGTTTTTGGGTAGACCCCAATCCCATCCTGAGGTATCCTTATAAAAAGAGACTAGAATGTAGCCCCTGAGAGAATACATCTATAGACCATCTACAAGCCAAGGAGAGAGAGCCCTCAGAAGAAACCAGCCCTGCCAATACCTTGATCTTGGACTTTAAGCTTCTAGAGCTGTGAGAAAATAAACTTCTATTGTTTAAGCCACCTAGTCTGTGGCTTATGATTACTAGCAAATGAATACGATTGCTTACCTTTGAAATTTAGGGTGAACTAGTTAATTCTAAGCCCCAGTGTCCTGTCTGTAAATTGAAGATCATTATAATACACAGGTTATTATGAAAAGTAACTGAGAAAAACTTATGGTAGTATCTGCTGCTGTACTCTATAAATGTTGGGTGTCATTGAGAAATGAGCTTATATTGTTATTCAAGGAACGAATTGCAGTGTGACTTTTCTAGAGTGCCTGTGACTACCCACTAGGTCTATTTTGGGTTGGACAGAAAAAACGTTTTTCACTGGTTGCTGCCTAGAGGTCTCTGCCCCTGGACTCAAATGTAGATCCTCTAGCACTGTTGCCTACAAATATTCACATCATGGAGATAAAAGGAACCACCTGCCTGGAACCTTTTGCACCTGCAGCTGAGCTTAACCAATTCCCTGGGTAGCGGCTTATCTATGTTGGCAGCTGCAGCCTCTGTATTCTACCTCTATTTTTTACTCAGATCTTTCTCCTTCTACAGTGATGTGCCTAGTAATTTGGGCACTTGGTTTCCTTTTCTACATGGGATTCATGAGTCCTAGTGTGGTGCAAAAGACTAATTGCTACCCTTTTTATGGGAATATTTGTGTTGTGGCAAGTCATTTAGCCTTCAGCTAAAGGAATAAAGCTCTAACAGTGTAATTTGGGGCACCAAGTGATGGGATATTTGGTGCACCTTTAAGTAGAAATATTACCTTTTAACCAAATAAAGAAAATACTAGTTTAAAAATCTAAAGGAAAAGACTGGTGTTCCTTAGCTAAAGTTTTGGGAGAATGCAAAAAAAGTGATTTATCTCTTATAAAGGAGTATTTCAATGAAGGCCTTCTTCTGTTAGTAAACCCAAACTTGTATATTATATATGCCTGGAATATTTATCATCACCAATTTATTATTAAATGTCTTCTTAGTGATTGATAATATATGGTGAACTTCCCAGGGAAAGAAAAGGAAAGAGAAAGGTGAAATAATACAAAAGCAAAGAGAAGCCCAAAGCATTTTTATCCACTTTATATTTTAAAAGCAAAAATTTATCATCTTGTGATTTTTTTTTAACCTCCCAATAGTTGGTTGCCATATGGTACTAATTCTGCCTGTGGAGTGAGAAAAATAAAATAAATGTCAACTCTTGAATCACAATCGCTAACCTTATAGCTACACAGAATATAATGGTTTTCTCTGTACATCAGTTTCTGTTTTAAGGGCCAGGTGGTTTCTGCTAAATCTCTAGCTTTCTATTAAATAATTTACCTATTGCTCAGAAGGAAAGATTCCATAATTTTGTTTCCATGTTGTTTTTGCCACTTCCCCATTGGTATCGGACAGAATTCATTCTACTTCTTCCATCTTTGTATGACTTCAGAGTTAACTATGGCCCAGGGATCCCTTATAAGAATCCCTCGCTAGTTAGAATACTTTGCCCTTGGATTCCAGACTATATTTCCTAGCCAGATTATTTTTTAAAGTAGTATTCAAAAAAAAAAATAGTTGCTATGTCATGGTTTTGCTAAGCAAATTTACTTGGTAAAATAATGAAAAATATACATCTACTTGTGCCACTCTGAGGAAAATCACATTCCCCAACATAATTTCATTTAAAATATATATTTCAAACATGCATATTGCTAATCAGCTTACAACTATCAATAGGTTAGTGTTTCGTGTCACTTGTAATTTTTGATGGCATAGGTTGTCCATAGTCTAAAGGAAAGTTTTATTTAATATCGCATAAAGCAAAAGGAAGTGTCATTCTTCAGTTGTGGTTACCCAACCCCCACCGCCTCAGCTTGCTCTCTTTCATCCTCTTTCCCTTCCTCCTTCCCTCCCTTTTCCTTCATTTACCATGAGTATGGATTGAGAAGTTAGCAACAGTTGAGCAATTTTAAAAATATGATATATTAACTCTAAAGGAAATACTAAATTTGAAGAAGGAACCCACTTGCTTATTCAAGAGGACAAAGGCTAAGAACAAAATATCCAATGTTGTTGCTTCCCAAGACACGAAAGTTAGCACATGGTTCACAATTCTCATAACTCTTACAAAAACACTGATTGCCCTTTTGCTGATAGGCATGGTCATTCATTAAATGACCATATGGGCCTTGCTACAATTAAAGAATCATTCAGTAATTCAATATCAATTCGACAAGTTATAAAGTAAATCAGACAGCAATAAATTTACAACACTGTAGACTTGTGAGAGGTCAGGAAGTATTATTGGGCTCCTAATATATCCCAGACACTCATCTAGCTTCTTTTTTCCAATATTCCATTTAAATCTCATAAAACCCTTGAGATAAGTACTACTATCCTCATTTCAAAAATGAGAAATCGAAACTCAGAAAATCAAGATAAATCAATGCCTAAGACTGACTTCTTGCCTCCAGTCTGGTGGCCACCTCCAGACTGCTCCCTGGTTTAAAATTTTTTAGTGAATTCTTCTGACTTTTAGAATAAAATCTTGAACACGTTACCAAGTCTTTCAAGGTCCTTCATGATCTGGCTCCAGTTAGCTTCTTAAACAGCAAAACCTGCCAATCCTTACCTCAAACTCCACTCTCAGCCATACTGATCTGCTTTCAGTCCCTGAATATGCCATGCTTTCTTCTGCCCCTGGGATTGCACTCATGTTGTTGTGTGCCTAGAACACCCTTGAACATACCTTCCCTGCCCACCCCTATGACCTGGCTAATTCTTACTTGTCCTTCAAATCAGAACTTAGGTATCACTTCCTCCAGGGAGCTTCCTCTGACCTCCAAGCTCCTCTTAGGTGACCCCTTGTTGGATCCTGTGGCCCATCATAGTGTCGCACGGATTGCCTTGTAATCTCCTGTTTACTTGTCTTGACAGTAAATTCTGGGAAGGCAGAAACTGAGACTGTCAGATTCTCATGGTATCTCAGTACCTTGTATAGAGAATTAGTGTTCATCAAAAGACTGGATGATTAAGAGAATGACATTTGTAGTTGGAGAACTTTGTTTTAATGACAACGTAGCAACAATTCTGTGGCAACTGCTTCTGAAAACACACTATGCATTGTAGCAGTGTGTTAGGGAACATTCAAGCTACTAGCAGGGTGTGGCTTTCTGAGCTATCCATTTCACTTGAAAGGTAATTTAAAACATTAATTTTTAATAAAATACAGATGTTATACAGACTAATACAAAATGCATATAAATCTTTATGATAAAATCGATGACTTCAAAAATTTCCCACTTTGAGTTAGGTCCCCAGATATTGAGTGACAGTCACTGTTCTGTGAGATGGTTGAACTTTATTTAGAAGAGTGCAATTATTTGGGGGCAGGACTTAAGAAGGGCAATGTCAAACCTCTAAGCGTGCAGAGGAAAGTTATGTTTTTGAGGAATATTTGAAAGTAATAGTTCTGCTTAATTTAGAGAAGACTAAGATATGTAAAGTCTGTCTTCACCTGGTTTAGAGGCCATTATCTAGAAGAGGGAGCAGATGAATTCTTAGAAATACATCTTTAGAAAAAAGAACCAGGGCCATTGGGCAGAAGAGATTCAGCTCAATTTTAGAAAGAACCTCAAAGTTGTCTCTAGATTGTGGGAATATGGGCTATTTTGTTTAATCCTTTTCCATATATCCTAAGTGTTCTACCACAAATTGTACCAAGTCATCAGATGGAGTTATTTAAAATGAGTTCATATAACCATTCATCAAGAATACTACAGAAAGAATTCCTAATTTGTGTAGGACACTCAGTTTGTCTTTCCTTCTAGTATAAAAAGTATACAAATCTCCAACTAAAAAAAAAAAAAAACTAAATAAGCAGAGTTTGTTTCTATCTAATTAGGTTGACCATAGGTACAACCTGTATAGAGCTTTTTTATTCTTATTTCCATGCTTATGTACTGGTGCCCCAGTAAACACTTAACACTGTGTTAGGAAATGTTCAAAGTCACAAGCACAGTGTGTCTTCCTGGACCATCCATTTTACTCAGCGAAAAATAATTTAGAATATAAAGAGTTTTGATTAAAAAATAATTCAGATGTATTATCCAGAGGAATACAAAAGTATACAGAACTTCATGGAATAACAAAGACTTCAAAGACATTTTCCATTTTCAGTTAGGGCCTTGGGCCCTCAAAGATAAGTTGACTTTCTTCTGCTATTAGAGATATTTTAATGGAAAATTTTGAGAAGTACTTGTTTAAGCTCTTTGGAATCTTTTGAATGCCTGAGAGGATTCCAGACAAACTGGGGACTAATTATGATGGTTGAACTAGGTTCTTAAAATAGAAATCAGCCAAGAGGTCTCAAGATGGGTTCCTCAAAGTTAATGTGAAGATACAAAAGAAAGAAGAGGGCAGGAGAGCAGAATGAGCTTTTTTCAGTTAGCTTAATAGCTAGATCAGGGCCAGATAGAAGAATTGGTTTGTGTGACAACTCAGAACAGAGTAATTTTCTATGTTCACAATGGGAAACATAAGGTTATCTTTACTGTGAGCTTTTGTGGTTCTTTTTAAAGGAAGTCTAATTTTTGTGAGGCTAATAGACTTTTTAAATAGTGAATTCTTAACTAGAAAGTCAAAGTTTAATCATAGCCTATTCGTTTATCTTATTTTACTTGAATAGAAAACTCAAACGCTCTGATGAAAGAACATTTGAAAAGACAGGCGAATGCTTGTTAGTAATTCTAGCAAGTGAGAGGATTTACCCTAGCCTTCTTTCTCTTGTTCAGTTTCATCTAGTACTTTTAGACCAGGAGTTCCCAACCCCTGGGCCATGGACTGGTACTGGGCCACACAGCAGGAGGTGAGCGGCGGGTGAGCAAGCAAAGCTTCATCCGTATTTGGAGCCACTCCCCAGCGCTAGCATCACCGCCTCAACTCCACCTTAGATCATCAGGCATTAGATTCTCATAGGAGCACCAGTTCCTGGTGTCAAAAAGTTGGGAACTGCTGTTTTAGACCAACTGTACAATGAAGTAGTTTCCCATTTTCTTAAGCACCTTCAATTCTGTATATGCCAAAAATAGTTGTTTGTTACTACCCATAGATGTTTTTGTTCTCTACAATACCTGCAGAGCAGAGGCAAATTATGTTTAAAAATGAATTGTTTTTTTCTTTCAGACACTTTATGTAAAACAGCCCTTGAATTCTGAAGGACTTTAAAGCTGAGCTCTAAAATCCTACATTATATATCTAAAATAATCTTCCAGCTAACAGCAAAAGAACTGGTCAGCTGACCTCTAGCTCTTACCCATTGGAAATATTCCTTAGTGTTTAACAGTATTTAACTTACATGCATTTATTTCCAACTGTGTTTATTTTAAAATCATTACTCTAGACCAGGTAAATGGATGCAATAGAGATGAATACACCATCCATCATATTTTGTGGACCTACATAGCTAAACGCAATAATATTCAGTATAATTATTCTGTCTAATACTTGCTTGAAATGTGTGTCATACATTATCATATGCTAATTGTGCATAATTAATGTTAACTATTTGTGGGCACAAGATTAATTAATGACATAAAGTAAAACTTACATACAAAAGAAAGAGAAAAACCTCCCCATACAAACATAAGAATAGACCTTTCATTCTCTAAGGCATATTAAAAAGATTATAAATGAATTGACCATTTTGATATTAGAATGCATACAGTAAATAACATGTGTAAAAATGCAGTCGTTTTAGGTCCCCTGGGGGAAAACAGCAGTAATTCTTCCTCATGTGAGAAGCATGGAAAGAATGCCATCAAAAGAAGCTCAATCAATATATTATCTTCAGAACAAACAAGGGAGCTATAGACGAGAGCTGTGGATGGATATTATAGATGAGGGATTCTGTTGTCATAACCACTTGGAAAACTTGGCAGGATGTGCATCCAATTCATAAAATAAATAGCAACTTATTATTCAGGTTTAGCTCAAATTTTGGTGAGCTTGGCAAAATTTGTCACTGCAGAAATGTACTGTGAACTCAAAGAAAAAGGCTAGTTTTGTTTAAGAGGCGGCTCTCCAGAATTGAATAGAAAACAGGAAGTTAAGTGCCTCATCCCCCAACTTTCATTAACCCTCAGACTAACAGGAAGGCTGTATACATTATCATGGCTGTATCTCTTTTCCCCTTGGAGGTACTGAAGCGAAGCCAGAATAAGTATCTTGCTTAATGTGAATGCACAGTTCAGTGCAAAGACTGCTAAAAGAACCCTAAACTTGTAGCTCTCTGTTAGTCCAATGTCTCCCAGTTTGCTTTCCCCAGGCATCCAATTTCAGAAAATCTATGAGCCCTTTCACACTTTATCTATTAGCTCAGCCATATGTTGCTGTTTTTCTTTCTTTCTTTCTTTCTTTTTCTTTCTTTCTTTCTTTCTTTCTTTCTTTCTTTCTTTCTTTCTTTCTTTCTTTCTTTCTTTCTTTCTTTCTTTCTTTCTTTCTTTTTTTTTAAAGAATCTTGTATGACTCCCTGCTCCCTGCTGATGTTGTCATTAGTAACTTGACCTGAAAATTCTGGCTCCTGAATAGGATGATTCTCTCCCACCCCTTTTGAAACTGGGTGTGGTCATGTGAATGGAAGTAACAAAGGGAAGACTCTTTAAGAAGCAGCATGTGATTTGCCATACTGCTCTGGTGATCATTAGAAACACACATCAAAATGAGCCTCCATCTGCCAGGATACCCAAGTGATAGATAACAAGGAACAGAGCCCTCCTGCTGACCTTTAGTGGACATGGGATATAAGCAGGAAATAAACTTTGTGTCACATCACTGAAATTTGGGGGTTGCTTGTTACTGCAGTGTAATCTAGCATATCCTGAATGATACAAGTACAAAATAAAATCTAAGCTTCTTTCATTTGACATTGATGACACTCTACCATCTGGCCTCAACCTATCTTTTATACATCTGCTTAACCTTTTGAGAGCTATGGTGTGCCAACAACTCTGATAGTTTCTAGGTTTAGAAAGATAAAAGGCCCATGCCCTCAATGGGAGACATACATGCAATGGAATTGTTACAGTACAACTTGATAATTGCTATAGTTAGGGTAACATTGAGGTCTAGGTAGAGCAAGAGGGAGATCATTTTATTCTTCTCTGGGATGACATTGGGAGTGGTGCAGAGCATTTTGTGCAAGAAGTCATCAGCATATGAAAAGGCACAAAAGTGGAAGAAAGTAAATTACAGTTACAAAACTGCATAGCTAGGTATGGCTGGTGACTCTTCTCTCAGGACATATCTACACTGGCACACATCCATGCCTCCATCCATGCTGTTTCCATGCCTGATCCCTCCAAACCATTGTAAGTGAGGTAGGGAGGGCAGGCGACAGATGTCAGGGGGCACAGAAGTTTTTATTTTAAACTGGTCTCACTTTCATATGGGCCCTCAAGCTTAGATATTTATCTTATCCCCTAAGAAGTCATTACATAGAGTTTGCAGGGATAACTGATGGGATTCAAAGATGGTGTTCCTTATACCGCTTTACACCAGACACTCCTGTAGAAGACTAGACTTAAACATTTTTTTTGCAGTCTAACAATTATCCTACAACTACAGTTTTATTGCATTGCATTTTCTATGCAAAAAGTTTTCTAGTCAAAAGAAACATTAAAATATATCTTAATTTTTATAACCCTGCTTTGAAATTTATTTTCTTTTTTTTTCTTTTGTTATATACTAGCACCCTTTAAGAAAAATAGTAAAGCGCAAGACTTCTTTGACCAGTGAAAACCTTTGGATAGCATCCCTCCCTTTTCACATGTAAAAATTTTAACATCCTGGAAAAGGCACAGATGGATAAGCTCAAATGTCACCTCCTCTGTGAAGCCTCCCTTGACATGTATTACTCTTTGATCCCTCAGCATTTTGTAACTACTTTTTATAACATTTAATATGTTCTTACAGATAAGTAGTATTTACATGTCTACAGCTACAAGCAGGTTGCTCTAAGTGGTTGATACTATCTTGTTAAGGTCTGCATCTCTCATAGCCTCTAGCAAAGTGCCTGGACAGAATAGGCAAGCAATACTGTTGAAATGAATTGAGAATGTGAGTAAAACACCCAATAGTTACAAAGATGGGGAAAACTGGTAAGAAAAAATTTTTTGCCTAGGAAATGGACCCTATCCTCATTGTAACCAGGTATAAATTTTGCATAAATGGGCTTATCTAATAAAAATAAATAGTGAGAGCAAACCCTAAAGAAAAATGTGATGGCATCCACTACTGTATGATTTTACAGTTTCAAAATCTCTTATCTAAAACCTTTAGACTAGGTATGTTTTAGAATTTAAAGTTATCTAATTTAGAAAGGTAATGTGGTATGTGAACTTATAAAACATCTCCAAATAGGCATGATGGGGCAGCACTCCATAATCAACATGGTAACATTTTTGCAGAGAAACACAAGGGAGTGGTGCAGAACATTTTGTGCAAGGAATAAAGATATAAGTAGCCTCACATTGGTTTGGGTCAGGTTTTGTTGCCAAATAAGTTCCAAAAAGTTTAAGATTTTGGAGTTAAAGAATTGTAGATGAGAGATTATTGAACCTATAATAGCCATTTATCTAGTACACAAAGAACTCCTGATTATTGTGGGAGATAATCTCTATCCAATCCATCTTTATCAAATTTGAGTTTCAAATATGTATTGCCAAAATACTTTACAATTTTTAAGAAACCAGAGATGAAATTTAAGATGAGCTATTGTTTGTCAGAAACATATTTTTTTAAATTAGAAGTTTAAACACTTTATTTTTTTAAAAAAGGTCTTATTAACAAAAATATTGACATACAGTACAGATTGGATCTGAATAAGGATGTCTTGTGTGGAGTATTACACTCCTTTTACAGACAGATATGAGTTAACTACTGAAAGATATTGGCTAAAATGTTTAGTTCCTACAAAAGCAGATCCTTGGAATAATATAAAATGTTTTCTCAGGGTGCCAGAAATAGTCTCACAAAGGGCTTCCCCGGGTTACTGGAGGAGTACTGTGTGACAGTACATCTGGCTAAGATGTCTTACACACACACACACACACACACACACACACACACACACACACACACACATTTGTAAGTGCTTTGTCATTAACATAAATTTAGCAAGAAAAAAATCTCATTTTATCTCAACTGTAACAACCAACGTTGGCTTCATAGTGTTTTTGTAGGCAAAGGGCATGAATAGTGTCAAGAAGAATGCCTGAAAGTCTGCACAATTTTTAAAATCATCTCATGTATTTTTATGTTCCTCTTAGGCCAGAGTCTTTTAGGTTCTAGACATGAGGAGCCAAGCTAGTTAGTAGGACTTCTTTATAAAAATTCTAATCTGTAAAATGTGGCTTTTCGAAGTTCTCAAGGGAATAAATATGGGTAGCCGGGGTTTTTAAGTGAATGTAGCAACTGAGGGCTGTTCTCTTTAGAGAACTCTGCAAATAATCACATCAGCTTTAGGGAAATATGAGTGAAGGCTTTGGCAGGCAACATGTATAATTTATTAAAAAAAGATACATCTGAACTTCATAACTATAAACAAAATAATACATTTTCTGTCTATGAGTTCTAAGCACTTTGAAGATGAAGAATCCAGAACTTTACAGAGGCTCAATACATATTTGCTGTTAGACTTACTTTCAAATGGCTTTTCTGCCAGAAAATTCAGTGAAGTAAGTGTTCTTGGGATGAGGCTCAGTCTAATTTAAGTCCTAAAAGAAAGGAACATGAGTGGATTTGGATGGAAACAGAGATTTATAAAGCAAGACCTTACATATAGAAAGTACCTTTTCCGCTATCTAATTTGGGAATTGTCAGCTCAGTCTGGTTGATGCCTCAGTAGGCACGAGCACAAGTGGAAAGTTGAGCGTACCAGGCGACCTCTCCTTTAGCTGTGGTCCTCAAAGGCCCAGGGAGCCCAGCACCAGGATTTGTGTGCGTGGCCTCCTGCTGCAGACCAAAGCTCTGGGCAGGGGGAAACTCGCCAGCTGCCACTGCTGGGGGGCAGCACGAGGCTTTTGTTTTTAAAGGGTGAGGGCATAGGTCTGGTCTTTATAGCAGAATTTTTGGAGTAATTCTTTGAGCTGAGAACTACCAGAGAACACCAGACCTTTGTCTGTCCTAACTTGTGGTATGAGGGACTCAGTTTTCAAGTTCAAGCAAGGTGAAATTAAAGAAAAATAAGGAGCAGTCAGGGACCTATGTCTGGCTGTTTGAGTAGACTCCAGTCTTAAGTTACTGCGAGCTTGAGCCTTTCACATTTGCTCTTGAGTTTATCCTTCAGGTGCAGATGCAGGTTTAGCCAGGTAGGGAGATCAGGACTCTCCCAGCTGGGCCTCCTCCCTCCGGGTGGCTTGTGTGGCTTGCTCTATCCCCAGAACTCCCTGAACCCTGGGTGGTAACAGTCTGCCAGTGGTTACAGTTGTTAATCTTATAATTGAAATTTAAAAGGGGCTTGCAGCTGTCAGGAACAGATTTAACAGGGTGTCTCTGTTCCAATATTGCATGCGGCTGCGACTTTGTAATTGTGCGGTGTGTTTACAGGCATCACAAAGAAGGGGAAAGGAAGGAAGCAAATAAAGAAACCCCTTGGAACTGTTTGTAGGGTTTGGGCCCCCAGGGCAGGAGGGTATGTTGGCCAAAGGTCTAAAATAATGTTACTGAACCAGCAGGATCGCTGGTTTGGGAGATTGGGCTAAACTACATTATAGTTTGTTTTGTGTCTACTTGATAAATCAGGTTTTGAGGACAGCACTTTAATGTCCTTCACTACTATTGCACATAAGTTTCTCCTCTATCCTGTCTTCACTGGAGATTCTAACCTTCATTCAAAAACTGTCCTCTGCTGAATGCTTTGATTTTCCTTTGATTGCTATATTTGTTGTTAATGACGCCATGTCCTTGGCTGCCTTTTACTTGTATTTTTAAGGTAACTCCTTGTTCTTTTACTTCTAACCTTTTTCTGTCACTTTGTCTAAATTTATAGTTAAATGGGAAAAAGGGAAACTTGACCTCTCCTCACAGACATAACTGGTAAGTTTGAGCCCAGTGATCTCATCTTGTTTCAAGCTTTCTGGTTTTTATTCATTCCGCTATTTTAATGGTTCTCTTTGTTTTGCTAACTTTACACAGCAGTTTTCCTTTTTTCTCTTAACACTAGCATTTTAAATGCTATGATTTTAACCTTGATAGCCAGAGACAAAAAAAAAAAAAAAAGTCAACTAATTTACAGCAAAGGATCCGAAAACATATAATGGAGAAAAGGTCTCTTCAGTAAATGGTGTTGAGAAAACTGGACAGCTACATGTGAAAGAATGAAACTAGACCACTATCTTAAACCGGACATAAAATTAACTTAAAATGGATTAAAGTCTTGAACATAAGACCTGAAATCGTAAAATACATAGAAGAACACACACAGTCAGTAAGCTCCTTCTTATCTGTCTTAGCAGAGTTTCTGTGGATTTGACTCTAACAGGGAAACAAAAGCAAAAATAAAAAATGGGACCACATCAAACTAAAAGCTTCTGCACAGCAAAGGAAACCATCAACAAAACAAAAAGGCAGCTTACTGAATGGGAAAAGATATTTTTAAATCATACATCTGTTAAGAGGTTAATATCCAAAATATAAAGAACTCATAGATCTCAACAACAACAACAACAACAAACAAACAAACAAACAAGCAAACAACCCAATTAAAAAAATGGGCAGAGGATTCGAATAGACATTTTTCCAAAGAAGACATGCAGATGGCCAACAGGCTTATAAAAGATGTTATAAGGAAAATGCAAATTAAAACAACAGTGAGATATTATCTCACACCTGTTAGAATGATTATCATCAAAAAGACAAAGCAACAAGAAGTTATGTAGATATTGCAAAGAAAAACCTCATACTTTGTTGGTAGGAATGTAAATTAGTACAGCTACTATGGAAAACAGTATGGAAGTTCCTCAATAAATTAAGAACAGAACTACCGTATGATCTAGCTATTCCACTTCTGGGTGTTCATCCAACGAATACAGAAATGCTAATTCAAAAAGATATATACACACATATGTTCATTCCACCATTATTTACAATAGTTAGGATATGGAAACAATATAAGTATTCACTGATGGATGAATGGATAAAGAAGATGCTGTACATATATAAAATGGAACATTACTCAGCCATAAAAAGATGAAATATTGCCATTTGCAACAACATAGATGGACCTTGAGGTTATTATAGTAAGTGAATAAGTCAGATGGAAAGAGACAAATATTGTATGATTTCACTCATGTGGAATAAAAAAAAAGAACAAAAAACAAAAACAAATGTATAGACACAACAGATAGGTAGTTACCAGAGGGAAAGGGGATCGATTTAATGGTGCTGAATAGAAACTAGATTTTTGGTGGTGAGCACAATGTAGTATATAGAGATGTTGAATTATAATGTTAAACACCTGAAATCTGTGTAATGTTATAAAGCAATATCACCACAATAATTTTTTTTTGAAGTGGGATTTTGAACTCCTTGTGACCATTATTTCAGAGATAATTTCTTTTGGCTTCAATCATCATCTTTATTTACTCTTCTGCCTTTGTGGCCCAGGTTGATCCATTCTTTAAACTGTAATGTTTAGAGGGGATGCTAGGAGTGCTTTCAGTCAGTAAGGAGAGTTCAAAGCCTGGGTACTGCTTCTCGGCTTGTATATCTTTAGACAAGTCAGTTAATATCTCTTTCATTCTCATGTCGTCATCTGTGAAGTGAAGAAAATAATAGTGTATCTCCCAAGGTATTTGCAAGGACTGAATGAAATGACATACATAAAAAACGAGCACAGAATCTCATGGCCAATCACTGTCTGTTATTATTATCATTGGAATATTAATTCAGAAAGCCAGCTCCTGTTATGCAACCTTTGTTTTTCCAAATATATCTTGTTTTTGTTTGTCGAGCAAAGAGGACTTAACTGTTATAAGGCTAACTGTTAAGCTATATGAACTTCATAGAAACACTTCTTTATGAAATAAAGAAATACATCTTTTGGCTAAGTGATTTTCTGGGACTAGAGATGATAGAACAGCTGTCCTCTCCCCTAAAATCTGGTTCCACTAGAAGCTGAGGTTGCTCTGCATTCTTACTTTGACAAAGATCTCCTGGCCCTGGGTTGCTTTCTCTGGAAAGAAGCACTAGCTGTTCCTCCAAACTGGAGACTTTTGAGAAAAGAGGGCTTAGGAAGCCAATTCTACCTCTAAAAATATGTGCGATCCTCTGGTGAAGACTTCCTTCAGGGCCCATTCCATCGTGATGAAGGAGCCACATTATTCTAAATCTTTTAATAAATAATTCGAATTGTTTTTTTCAGTCTCATCAGAAAATCTTGATTAAAGCCTGAGCACTCTGTTGAATACACAACAGATCTAAATTCATGTCAACCTAAAAACTGTTTGTTGTGTGCCTACTATGTGTCAGGAACTGAGGGAGGCTATATAGATGAGAATTTATTAACTGTACACGTTCACAACTCACTGTAACAGGAAGTGTTAGGAGAGCACAGAGGCAATGCAAACACAAACAGATGTAGACACTGACACCCTCTAAGCACTTGCCATCTAAAATTAACAGCATGGAAAAGGACATTAAACAAAGGACACATATACGTAGTAATATGACTATTAATGCAGCGCATAGGAATGAGCTCCTGCACATCCCTTCCGGCAGCAGCAATGAGAGGGAAAACTTAGATGGTGCCAGGCCCTACTCTAAGGGCTTCACGTGTATTAACTTTTTGTACCCTCACAGCAACCTTATAAAGTAGATAATATAATTTTCCCATTTTAAAGATGAGTAAGCTAAGGCACTTTCCCACCTAGCAAGGCACTCCTAGGAAGTAGCAGGGCCAGATATGAACATAGAAAGTCTGGCTCTAGAGCTCACATTTTGTTTTTGGAAACCAAATTATATCAGGCTTCAACATCACCAGGGTGTACAGAGTATTCAATTTCAGTCATCATAGGGGGCCCTCCCTCATCTAAGGGTCTAACAAGAGTCTAGAACTCACATATCCCTGAAAATATGGAGGAAAGGACAGTTTTCAGCCTACCATGATGGCCCTTAGGAAGAGATGTTCCTTGGCAAGCCGGCTTCAGCACACCACTGCCTTAGGTCTTACTCCCCAAAACCTCTTTCCCCTCTCCCTGAGCCAAGGTCCCACCGTGGCTTCTAAGTGAGAGAGCCCATCGTCCGTAGCCAGCCGTTAGCCGACTGCCCTTTCCATACACGCATCTTCCCTCCAGCTGTAGGAAACCACTTCCCTCATAAAGATGGAGTCCTCCCTTATGCCCATCCTCCCTTCAGGCCCAGCCCTTGTCAGACTCTCTGCAGCTGAGACTTTGGAAACAATTCACTCTTAGGAGAGACAAGAGGGTAACACTGATCTTCCTTAACATCCCTGCCAGGTAGATGAGCAGAGTCAACCTCTCGTTCAGGTTAAATTGTTTCCCAAATATTCTTGGATGTGAGGAGCATTTCACCTTTGTTCTTGCAATGCTCTTGTGAAGCAAGTCTCTTTAAATACAGAAACCACATTTGGGCTAAATTTCAAATTAAGGATTTCCTTGCTGTTCTTGTACTTGAAATGATACAAGCCGTTTATTGAGCGAGCATAGAAAGTGGGGGAGGGATGAAGACTGCCAGGAAGCCCTCAGCCATGGAGGTGAATGCCTGACCCTGTGATGTTCCTTGTCTATATAATTTGCTGCATGCTGCATCATACAGAATATGCCAACCTTTTTCCGCCTGCTCAAAAAAAAGGTGATGCTAATTAGATCAGGCAAATAGCTGCTGTTGTTGATTCATTCGAAAATGATTATTCCAAGGCAGTGTGTTATTACCCAGCAAGTCACAGCTTTGCCTATTAATGCTCTGAGGTGGCTGCCAGACTTCAAAGTCGGAGGTGGAATTTGAGGCTAGCAGTGCCTGCTGGGTCATAACCAGAATCTTCATCTGAGGACAAGGAATAATCTATTGAAATTTCAGAATTTAATCCCTTCTGGTCAGTATGGACTCCACTATCAATTTAGTGCCAACAAATCAGTTGGGACCCTTATATGCAAAACATAATATAGTGGGTTACACAAATATGAAATTAAATTTCACTATTAAGGTGCTTACATTCTGGTGAAAAAGCTAAGATGCTGAGCCAAGTAACAATGCAGAATGTTGCAAGTGCTATAATTAATTGAAATAATTAAGTAAAATACATATGATAAAGTAGCATGTTTTCCACATATTGGTCATTTATTTAGTATATTAGAAATATAAATAATATGCTATGGGAATACTAAGGATGTAAAGCTTCATTTTGCAGAGGGTATGCATAGAAATCAAGGTTGGAAAAAACTTTATGAAGCAAGTAGCATCCAAATTGCTTTAGTGTTAAGAAATCAGTAAAGCATATGCAAGAGCCCAACCAAGAGCAGGAAAGCTGTGTTAGGTGGTCCAATTTGGAACTAGGAAGCAAAAAAAAAAAAAAAAAGTAATCCATGTACTTAGAAATATAATCAGATCACAGAGGGTTTTGAATCTGAACATAAAGAGTTTGGATCTTCTTTCTACTGAAATAAATAAATGATGATGCAGAAAATAAAGGTTTCTCAGAAAAGACTAAATGTAAAAAAAAAAACCCCAGTGCCCATAAAAATGGCCACAAGTAGGTAAACTTTCTATACAATTATTGAGGTTAACCTAAAAAATGTGTGAAAATAATTTTTATTCATTTTTGAGGGTTGTGTTTCCAGAGGCACAGTTTCAAGATAAAAATCGGGCCATTATAATCCAATAACATCAAAACAGATTTCATTGCCACCAAATAAAGAACATGTTTTCCCTTTTTGTCTTCTGTTTAAATTCCCCTTCCTCCTTGTGAAACTGTTAATATGCTAAAGTGGAGCGCTTAGCCCACCTCCAAACCCTTAAAATGTAGTTAATTACAAGATAGGCCAATTTAAACTTTACAACATTCTTGATAGCAGAATGTATGGTGGGTTGTTTTTGTTAGTCAGCAGAAGGAAGGTGGTGTGGTACAGCAGGTGATGGAAGAGCATGAGCTGCTCTGGTCCGGACACAGATTATCATCCCAGCTCTGCCTCCCACTGGCTAGAGGACAGATCACCTCACCTCCTTCTCAAGCTACAGAGTGAGGAGATTGCACTGAATTGTCTCCCATCTACATTTCACCTCAAATAGTCCATGAAACTAAAGAAGAAAAAATATGAAACATGTGCATCTTAAAAGCATTTACTGAGAATGCAGGAATGATTGGTTATGTAAACAGTCTTACAAAGTTCATTCCTCATAACAACACATGTTAGAGCTATCGGTCCACCCAGGCAAAGCAGAAGGAAGCCAGAGACACAGATTACCTGGAGCAGGCAATGATTTTATTTTCAAATAACAGAATTCCATACTCTTTTCCCCAATGCTCAATCTACAAATGGCATTCCAGGAAGTCAGAAATGAAATGCATCCTGTATATATGATTTCTCTTTTTTGTATCTCCCAATTGTGTCCAATCAAATAATGCAATTTTATCCTTGTAGCTAGATTATTTACTTCAGTGGCACAACCTGTAACCGCAATCACTAGAAAAATATAAAGATGTTTTAACTGAGAACAAAAAGCTATAAATAATTTTTTCCTATTTTTAAAATTATCTTTATGCTTGAAGTTTGTGTGATCCTTCCTAAAGAATCTTATCTGGATGGCAGGTACCCGTATGCTACTATTTTATTTCACTTACCTTTCTATTTAAGAAATTTCATAATTCGATGAAAAAAAAAAAAAACAAGTATTGCCTAGAAATTAATTTATCTCTGGAAGATTTCAGGAGACAAAGTCAACTTTCCTCATAATAGAAGTTCATATGATGAGAAACCTCTCAATAGTGAGAGAAGGAAGGTGTGAAAAGTTTTGAGAAGAGCTCATAGTAGAAGTATTTATGTCAGCCATTCCCTCATAAAGTGACTATAATGAGGAGATACTGTGAAAAATTATTAACATGATCTTTCTCTTTAGCCTCTCTGAGCTCACAATCTTATCTCCAATCAGCTGACACTATACTTCTACCCTGGGGGAGAACAGGATTGGTACAGAAAGAATGCAAGAAAAACAAATTTTGACATTCAATATAGGATTTTGTAGCAAGACAAAAACCATGCAAGGTAGGTTATTACTTTGACAGGGGTCTTCCTACAGTCCTTTATTTCTTTCTGTATTGTAACCAGGACCAAGACTAGAGAATGAAGGTCACTGAGTCCTCCTCTAGTGAAAATAAAATATTCCTTCTGCTATGGCAGCCAGGCTTGTTTGTTAAACTATGGGAGGAGGGGGATGTGACATAGGGGAAATCAAAGAGAAGCACTTCTTGCCTGGGAGATTTGAACACGGAAGGGGTAGAGAACAGGAGGTGAAGAGGATGAGAGATATGTGGGGAGGGCAGTCACACCAAGGGCAGAAAGGGCTTTTGCCCCATGCCCATGGTCCTCACAGACTTTCCTGGCACCATGATGGGGGGCCACATCAGGAGAAAAGTGACAGTCTAGCATAGTTGTTTAGCCAGAAAGGGCCTGGAGTCAGCTCCTTCAAGGACTCCTTGACTCATTTGGGGCAGTAAAGGTATCCAGGTGTTAGCCTGTACCTTGTGGAAGACACAGAATGTTCCTAAAGGTGTGGTGAGTTGGCCAAAAGGAGTCCTTCATCAGGAGCAACTGTCTTTGTGGCTGAGGACACTGGGCCTGGCAGGGGGTAGCTGGATAAACTACAGGATATCCAGTTAAATTTGAATTTCAGATGAACAACAAATAATATTACATGTAATATTTGGGACATACTTATACTAAAAAAAAATCTGAAATTCAGATTTTAGGTTTCCTGTATTTTTATTTGCTAAATCTGGCAACACTACCTAGGCCTGACCAAGAGCTGCTGCCAGGCTGCAGTGAGTGCTGAAGTAAGCTAACCCAGGAGAAGCAAAGCTGTACTCACACCAAGAGCATGACCAGGAACATGAGCACACTGTAGGCTGCACCTGCCAGGACCATAACTGCACCTGCCAATAAGATATAGACAAGCAGAAGTAGATGCTGCTTTGGCTGAGCCAGTGGATGAGGTGCGGACTCCTCATGGACCTGAGTGCCTGTCTTCTTCATGCCCTGAGGTCACATATACTCCATCTAGAAGCCATATTAGAGAGAGAAACAGAGGCAGGGAGACAACTGAAAGAGCAGGGTTTTTTGTTTTTGTTTTTTGTTTTTTGTTTGTTTGTTTGTTTGTTTTGCAAATTATTGTATCAGACTAAGCTTTAAACTGGACTGAGTTGAAAAATATTTTTTCCCTGATACTCAGCTGGGGTTCATGAAGAAATCAGTTGTAGAACCAAACTCTAAAAGTGTATTTTCTCTGCACATTTGCATTGCAATGTGAGCAAACTGTGATTTCCTAACTCTACCTGTCTGCAATGACTTTTCAACAAAAGAGTAGAGAAAGAATGAGAGATTATTCAGGAAAAACTGACTATGCTCTTCCCAATGAAGTTACACCCTCACTTCTCACTCCTAACTCCTCAGGCCCTAGGGAATTCTTTAGGCTCACAGCTCTGCCCCACAGGAGAAACTCTATGGATGTTGGTCGTGGTTCTTCCCCAGCCTCCCCAATCTAAAACTCTGCAAACAGGCATATTGTGGCTTTAGAACCCCACTCTACCCCACATTGTGATGGGATCAGAAAACAGACTAGAAAGGTGCCTTGCAGTTCCCTAGTCCTGCGGGCACTTGGAGGGTCCCCCAGCATGCCACATGCTGCCTCCTGCCAATGCACAGCACGAGGAGCTTGCCACCTCCACCCCTTGGAGAGGGTCCAAGTCTCCTTTCCTTCCTTCCAAGTAATGAGAACCTAATTAGCATAAGCTGGAACACATTAACAGAGCTGTGGAAAGGGCTAAATACACATTCTTTAGAAACAGCCAAGACATTTGGGACATTTTAAACTTCTCTGAAAGTTTTAAGTACTCCACCTGGTAATAGAAGCTAAATGGTTAAAGGACCTGAAGGCCCATCTGTCCAGCTTCCACCTGACACATGAATCCCCTGTACTGCTCTGGGTCAACTGGTTACTCAGGCTCTGCTCATACCCTCTAGTAATCAGGGTCTCGTTACCCCCAAGGGACAGTTGCCATTCCCAACCTTGTAATGGCCATTGAGAGGATACCAAGCAAAAAATGAGTTCCAATAAACTTGAGAAGCCCTGATTATTACAATTCCTACTTTCCCAGCATTCCATCTGACCATTTTTCAAGGCGCAAGTATATGTTGATCTTCAAAATTAAGGAAAATTTGTTGAAGAGAAAACATATGAAAATCTACAGCGAATCAAGGGATTAGAAGACCTCAGTGACAGATGGATGTTGTTTCCTACAGTTTGGGAAACCCAGGTCTCAGCTGGGATTACCCCGTATGTTAAAATGTAATTGCAATCCTCTCTAGCTTTCTATCTCACATCCTGTGGAAGTTCAAGGTCCTTCCCACAATTTCTGAAAATTTCCAGGGGACTGTGTTCTCACTGCCACCTTGGGTCCTCTTGATTTTAATCCTTGCCTTTTGGGCTCTTCTCTTTTCTTACTCTCCGCCCCGACCCTGCTCAGGGAACTCCACCTTTTGCCTACATTATTATTGAGCTCATCTCAAACAAGTAACTTCTGAAACTTTGGGAAGATGAGCTATGCAAAAAAACTGAAAACTGACTATTAGATATTCTTAAAAATCCTCGGGCACCTTTCCATGGAAATCTCAGCAACCATCTTCCTGAGTGGACTCCAGCCTCTCCCAATGTCTGGTGCTCTCTCCCCATTCCTTTCTCCTTTCTTCTTTGCCCTTCCCCCCTCCCTATTCTTCTTCATTTCTGAAGTAGAACCATTTAGCTGTCATGTTTGCTCTCTTCTTCCAATGCCTTGCTCTTAAATCTTATCAAGTTTGTTCTCAAAACAGAGTGCCAAGCGTAAATGTATATATTTTTTTTACCTGCTATACCATCATAGAGAGTGTTGGGCCTAAACTCTAAGGGACTAATTTTCAACCTTTCATCTCTCACCAGTCATACTGTGTATAGAGGACATGGGAACACTAACCTTGAATTACAGTAACAGAGAAACAGGGCCAGAGCCTTCCTGCGCAGGACTGCAGGAGAACTTCTTGGCTGACATCCCCAAGATGCCCTCTTTGTGAGTGGGCTCTGCGCCCCCTCCACTGCAGAAAGTTCATCCTACTTCCACATGTGCAGCAGGGACCTAAGAACGGGGAGGGTGCTTATTTTCACTGTAGATGCACTTGCGCCAGGGGGAACAGGAGAGAAGCAAGTATCTAATATTCAAATTCCCAAAGGTCACACACATGCACCCCACACAGCAAATGAGTCACACATAACCAGAGCACCTCAAAGTGGCCAGGGAGATCCTGACAACCCTACTCAGAACTTTGTTATAAAAGTATACCCGGCTAGGCCGGCAAACAATTGGAAAGCACAGTGAATCAGAACAAAAACTGCCTCTAGGTAAAGCATGGCTGAAATATGCATCCTCTTATTTGTGGCTTCCGTTTGTGCTTGTACTCAGGTGTTTGTGTTCTTCCGAGGAAACAATAGGCTCATTAGAGCACAAGTGGAGAAGTTATTTAATAGGTTCGTAAGTCACCTGGTTCTTACAAGACAACAGCCATGCAGGGCTGCAGATAAGTGAGGATCACTGATGAAGCTTTAAATTGATACACTCACTGAAGCGTGAGCTATCAATACTGACCTTGTTTACTGCTTCCCAAGCAGGCAAGTGGAGCTTTCTGGAACCTTTGAGTAGCAAGCCATACACTTAGGGTGATTTCAAAGAATTGTATTTAACTTAACCAAGAAGCGCCATTGAATTGTTTCTGGGGTTCCAAGGATTAAACTCCTATTAGGATAGTGGTTTTAAACTTTTATTTTAGTCATCTAGTTTTTAAAAAATCAATTCTGCAAGAAGAGTCTCAGCCTGATCTTCTACATATGTCTTTCTAGAATGAAAACATAGCCGAAGGCTGGAGGAGATTGCAGCTGGAGCAAACCCAAAGCGCTCTCATAACAGCCAGCATTAATCTACTGCTTGCTGGTTACCGAGCCCTATGATATGCACTTAACATGTGTCATTTTATTTAGTCCTACCGTGACCTTGGGAGGTACAGCCAAGGAAGTTAATGCTTAAAGAGGTAAAATGCATTACCGAAGATCCCAGAGCTAATTCAGAATTAAGATTCAATCTCAGGGCCTAAACTCTTAGCCACTACCCTATCTTGGCTCCACAAATATATCAGTCCATGACTTAATTAAGAATATAATCCAGGAAATAAAAGTTGACTAGAGTTTTATTTCTCTTGTTGCCTACCATGTGAATGGCATTTCATTTGCCCAGGAATTATGAAAATCAAAATCCAGCCTCTTAAACACCCTCTCCTCTACTATTGTTGTATGTTGGCTCTCCTTCTCTCCCACCAATCCAGTTTCCACACTGTGGCCAGAGTCCTTACGGTAAAACACAAAGTTGGTTATGACTATCTATAGCCTCCTATAGACTACTTTCCATCAAATCCAGACTCAGCACACCACCCAAAGCCTGTCATGATCCAGCTGCTACCTCTTTTATAGATTTATTTTTTGCCTTTCATCCTCATTTGTATACTTCAGTGATCACATTGCTCTTTATTTCCCTAACTCGGGTTCAGAAAACTTAAGTAACTTACCTACCAACCTTATCTATCACAAGTGAGCAGAGTTTGGTAAGATTTCTAGGAGAAGCAGAAATTATAGTTTGGGGAGTGGAAGAGGCCTTAGTGATTATCCACTATGAATTTTCCTTGTGTTTTGATGAAATGTGAAAGTCTAAAGTCAGAAAGTGCCCTGCCCAAGAGCACATAGCAATTTAGAGTATCTGAGCCTATTCATACAAAGCTTCTCCCCAGACCAAGAATTTATGTTCTATGATTTGTAAATTTGGTGAGTGAAAGTATCCATCTGCCTTTTATTTTAAGCCTCAAAATTTCCAATGTGATTGCATTGCAAGCTTGTACCTTGTAAGGATAAATTGCCACATTTAGAAGGTTTTCATACGTTTAAAAAAAAAAAACTTAGGGACTTCTCAACCCTGTAGTTTCCTAGCCTATTATTCATTCTCTAAGTCACCAAATATTTACTGTTACTACTATATACCATGTATTCCACATACCAGGCACTGTGGGGCAAAGATGAGAAGATATTTTTTACCTTCCAGGAGCTCACCATCTAGTACAGACAAAAATGTGTATACATTTCTTTCTTCATTCAGTAGAAGAGCCTTAAAGAAGGGATGTACAATGTTCCATAGAAGCACAAAAAGATAAACAGATCAAGGAAAGTTTGACAGGAAAGACGCAGACATCTGTGCTGGCCTAAAGAATTAGTGAACATTGGCCCAGGAGAGACAGTGAGAGGAGTGAGCTTGCATGGACACACTGCCCACTGCTCCGAAAAGGCATCTTTATTTCTCTGAAGGGTCATAAGATTTCAAAAATAACAATGGCTAATGGTAGCATAGTGCTGGCAATGTGCAAGGCACTCTTTAAAATGCTTTCGTTATAAAAACTCACAAGATCCTCCAGACAATCCCCTGTGTTGATGAGGAAACAGTGGCACAAGAAAAATTAAGTAACTTGCCTTACGTCACACAACTGGCAAGTCATAGAGCTGGGACTGGATCCTGGCAGCCTGGATCCTGAATCTGTGAGTTCAACCACAACACTGTTCTGCCTCTAGTATATTTCAGAATGCAATGCTATAACATTAACTCAGGTGGTGGAAGACAATTACATTCTCATCTCAGTCAGTTTGAGGCATAGTATACGTACCTTGAGTTAGATCATTGAGCCTCTTAACCCCTCTCAGCAATAACAAGACAGAATCAGTCTTCCTGGATCTAGACCAGAGGTCAGTGAACTTTTTCTACAAAAGGCCAGAGAGTAAATAAGTTAGGTTTTGTGGGCTATATGGTCTTTGTCACAAGTACTCATCTCTGCTGTTGTAACACGAAATACTTAGACAATATGTAAATAAGTGCATGTGATTATTCCAATAAAACTTCATTTACAGAGATCGACATTTGAATTTTATATAATTTCATGTATCACAAAATATTTTTTTGAATTGTTTTCAACCATATAAAAATGCAAAACCCGGTCTTAATTCGTGGTCCATACAAACACAGGCAGTGGACTAATTTGCCTATGGCTATAGTTTGCCACCTTCTGCTTTAGAGTCTAGAGCATAACTTCCCTTTTTAAAGGAAACTCTACAGGAATCAGCCCAGTTCTGTACGCCCACTGGGTACTCAGTAAGTGTTAACACTCCAGGCTGCCTCATAGGTGTAGCATAAAGGGAACATGACCTGGAAAGAGCATGGGCCGAGGGATTAGAAGACCATCCTGGAGTCCCAGATCATTATTTACTAACAGTCACCTTAAGACCATCATTAATCTCCAACTAGGCCTTGGTTTCCTGCTCATTTATCATTGCCAATGACAGGCCATGGTATTCTTATAATAGCTACATTTTCTTGGGTCATGCTTATAAGCATGCACTTTGCATATGTTAATGTACTTAATTCTTATGACAGCCCTGTGAAACGTGTACTATAATATCCCCATTTTACAGTTTAGGAACAGAGAGACCCAATAACATGCCCAAGGTCATATAGCTAGTAAGTGACAGGGGCAGAACTTGAACCCATTTTGGCTTTGGAATCTGGCTTTTCACCCCTACGCTGGAATACCATCTCTTAAACAAATGGGGAAGGTCCCTTTCTCAACAAGGAAATGCACACACAAGCCTCTTCATGTCAGCAATAAATCTGAGGAACATAAGCTCAAATATATATGTACGTATATACACACACACACATACAAATATATATATAAACACACACACACACACACACACACACACACACACACGTAAATGATCCTCTGATTTCTACCTGGCATTTATTGAGCACTTACTACATATTAGGTCAGGTATTTTACTCTATGTCTTATCTCATTTAATCCTCCTAACAACAACTTTATGAAGTAAGTACTATTATGAGTCCCTTTCACAGATGAGAAATTGAGGCTTAGATTGAGGCTTAGAGAGATTAAATAGCTTGTTCAGAGCTCCAGGATGGTAAATAGCAGAGCTGAGCTTGAACACAAGTCACCTGATGTCAGCACCCAAATGTTGGCTTTGACAGCTGGCCTGAGATCCTAGCTACCATCTAGAACTCAGTTTCCATAAAAAACAAAAAACAAAAAAAAAAACACAATGTGAGTTTGAAGCAACCGATTTACAAGCAGATTTTGGAAAACAGCCAATAGGTGAATTAGGGGCTGCATATGTGCCTTGGCACAGTTGGAATGAGGGTCATGCTTTTTGGTTTGCTTACATGCATCTTTATCTTTCCCGTATGTGAAAGATAAAGGCAGTTTTGCCTTGGAGACAGACTTCTCTCATTCCGCTTACCTCCCTGAAGTGCCTGCTGCACTGCTTTGCCCACGGTGGACAGCCAGTGATCTGCTGGTTAACTCCTAGTCACTAGAGGAGGTAGGTGTACAATGACAGCTCTCAGCAGCCACCCAAAAATTTGCTTCCAAACATACTGGAGAAAGCAAAATAATCTATGAATACACATGCTGCAACTGTTATTGAAACACGTTGAATTGAAAGGTTATAGATCAAGGTCAATGTGAGTGCTGACAAGGAGCATAAAGACTGAGGAGTGGCTCTTGTCATCTCAGAAATGCGGCTCCTTGACAAGGACCCCTGTGTGAACTGTGCAGACGCTGGGTGGCTTGCCCGGTAGTAACAACAATCCTTATTAAGCTTGTCTTGTTCATTTGCTTTTAAGGCATGTGCTGTATTTATTAGCAGTGCTTATGAAGGAGTCTCCTTAATGTTGGATTAGCAACCCTTTCCCTGGAGTATTTTCTGTGTCTGAAGCTGTGGAGAGGGGTCAGAATGAGTTCAAGGCAGAGATCTGGGACTGGTTTGCAGTGTGACCTTGCACAAGTCACTTTATCACCACCCTTCTATTTCCACCTCTGTAAAAATAACAGTGCGAATGCCTGCCCTCTTTCTAACTCTCAGAGATAAATCAATGTCTGAAAAGTGCTTTGAGCTTTTCGATATAAAGGCGAGCATTTCTTAGCATCATTAATTAACGTATTAATAGAAAGAGTAGTACAGAAAACTCAAAGGTGAGCCAAAATAGTGATGAACAAACCTGTCGTATTATATTAGTAACTGTCACAGAGCAGGAAGGGGAAATAAACAGCTTCTCTCCCTAATACTGCAGAGTTTTTCTTCCTACAAACTGATTCATGTGAAATTCAATTTAGGGAGGAAAAAAAAAAACAACTTGAATGCCAAGTTTCATTCTCTTAGAAATTTCTTAGCAAGTAATGTAGTTTTCTGAAAAGGGGTTTGGAAGGGAAATCTCACCTCTTTCTTCCTAATTTCATCACTGCCAGGTGTACAAGATCCTATAATAGGGAAGGAAACACCCATTGACCACCATTACAACCAGGGTTTAAATATAAGGAAACATAAATTTTTAAAAAAATGCATTACCTCTTTTCTCCTTCATCAGACTACTTTGGCTGAAATATTTGACAGCAGAGCAACCTTTGGTCTTGTCTGAAAGGTTTTGCTCGCTCTCTCTATGCACCTGTGTCGTCCAGTAAACCTGACTAGAGGACTCTCGTCACAAATGAACTGTCAGATCATTACTACAGTTGATGCAGCATAATCTGTCTTGAAATTAGAATCCGTCTGGCCAGGATAGGCGCTCACTTGCCACAGAGGCTAATTCACTTCTTGAATATGCATTCATGGAGATGCGCCTCGATTTGGAATCCAGGGGGAGTACATGTTAAGAGCAGATTTTCTGGATTAGCATGGCACGAGGGAAGGGTCCTTCATTTAGATGGCTGCAGATGCCGCTCCCTCTTGTTCATTACAATTGCATTTCATCAGCTTTATGATGTCCACATGTCAATTGAGTGTGAGGATTTTTCACACAAAAGAGCCTCAGGGAAAACGACTCCACTAGCTAATCAGCTGATTATCATACCTCAAATGGGCTGCAGTACTTGCTGCTCCCAACCTGTACGGACAAGAGCAGAATTGAAGACTGAGACTGCAAAGAAAGAGGGCTCTTCAGCCAGTTTAATGAAATTAAAGAGGAATTTGTCAGTGAGAAGAAGAAACAACTGCAGGAGCTGAAAAGGAAGGCTTTGAAACAGATGGGCATCCGAAATAAAATGACTAATGTATTTCTTTAAACGAGGGTTGGTGGGAGAGGGTGAAAGGTTAATTAACTGTATTATCTGCCCATTTATGCCCAGCTGTGTAAAGCTCTGTCCACCCTGCTCTGGATTTTAAAACCTAGATTCAAGAACCCAGCCCAGTGTCAAAAAGAGTACGTTGGAGTAATTGAATTGTTTTCCAACAGGTCAACTATACACAACTGCCCCTGGGCGACTCCTTGCAGATTTCCTTGGATTGTTTGGGAATTAATTGATTGATAACAAGCAAATGATGATAAGGGAAGAAAAACACAGCCATACAACTCCATAAAGAGTGCTTGCTTGGGGAACTATTTAAGAAAGTCATTAATTGGGATTCTGTCTTCAGAGGCAGATATTTATATTCTTCGAGGAAAAGAAATTAATAGGTGGTCTTTTTTCCATTTATGTCTGAAATTTACCAAAGTTTTCTCCTAGCTCCCTAGGGTCTTCCTCAAGTCTATCTAAAATGCAGTTAGAACAGAGGCTGTCTTTTGCTTCACAGCGCGTCTGCCTTATGCTTTCATCAGAGGAGTCTAACTCACACAGATGCACTATTTAACAATGCCATCCCCTGCTTTCATCAGAAGGGGGAAGGTTGCAGAGCCGAGCCCTGCAGAATAAGGGGGGCAGGTCCCCTGTGATCGGCGAAAGCTGAACATCGGTGCCAGTTTCCATCTGTCATGATAGCCTATCTCCGAACCTTCAATCTGTCAAAAGCTTGCTGCCCGGCTGAAGGCTCCAGGAGATTTGGTGCACTAAACACATTTGACAACAGCATTATCACTGCAAGGAGCCAGCAAAATGCCATCAATGTGTTAATTGTAACTGGCTATGTAAAGTGTCACTTCCCATATCATTTAACACCAGCTTCGCCTCTTTTGCAGTTCCTAATTTTCTACACTTTATAAACATATGGATTGCTCTTGTAACAACAATGTGATCTTCTTAGCAGAGGTTTAATTTTGCTTGGATACACTGCATCCAAGCTTCTAACTAGGAAAAAGCGATGTGGAGGGGACTTTGGAGGGGAAGAGGGGAAGAGAAAATACAGGAAGGCTTGGGAGAACGGAGCTGTGGAGGGAGATGGGAAAGGCCAGCAGGAATCAAAGTGCTTCTCACACAGGCTGCTGTGATATTCTTTTAGATGTGTGGAATGGTGGTGCTTTTTTTTTTTTAGGGTGTATTCTTGCTAATGGGTAAAGAATTCTGTTTCTCTTGCAGAGGGTGAAAAATGTATATCCAGAATTTTTGCAGGCAGTGAGTTTTCTTCCATCATAATATGAACAGTTTTATAATGATAAACATGAGAGCAGCACATAAATAAATGAGAAATCTCCCTTGAAGATCTGAATGGGTTTTTAGCACCCAAGTACCTAATATTCAATTTCTGGTACAACCAGGGCCAGGTGTTAAATTTCTCTAGTTACTGTCACTAATGCAAATTAGATTCTTTTTCTGCTCGTAAAAAATCAAATCCACATTAGAAATTAGCTATAAAATGTAATGACTTAAATGCTATAGTGTTTTACAAATCTCGCTGCATTTCCGTGGTAGATAATGCTGTAAAACTGAGAGATGATAAAATATGATTGGAAGATGAATTGTTTAAAGGTCTTTTGTGATGCTTACTTAGAAATGTGATGTATTTTTTTGCTCTTTTCTTTCCCTGTCCCCCCCTTCATTGTGGGAAATGAGCACATTTATGATTCCACTGTTTTACAAGCTTAGAAGCAATCAAAATTCATTTTTAAATGATGCTACAAGAGCTGGAGAGATCATTTGCATTATTGAAAAAAATACCACCCAGAGAAGTTTACAATACCTTTGCAACTTTTAATCATTGGTATTGTAACCATCCTGAGGAAAGTTTAGAGTGGTTAAATAAAGAGCTTAATTCGAATTTTTAAACTCTTCATTAACAGTATCACCAAATTTACATAGGGGATTGTTTCACAGTCTGCACCCGCAGCTCTACCCCATTCCCCTGTACAAAAATATCCAAATGCAAAAGAGAATCGTTCCTTAAACCATTAAAAAAATTTTTACAATACACAGCAGAGTAAAATTGAACTAGGAAGATCATAAAAGCTATGCATTTATCAAAATTTAAATCCTAGCAGCATTCCATTTATTTAGCTGTAGAATGCATATTTCATTCCACCTCTGCCAAGTACCCAATTTAGGTCTTTAAATTAAAATCATAATGAAACTTTCGGCCCCAGATGAATAGGGAGTTCTTCCAAAGCAAACAAAGTTATGATTAAGGTTTTAACATTTCTGAACTCAGCAAAAAAACTTAGATCACAGAACAAGTTTATATGAAAAATAAACTTGATGATCAAGGAAAGGAGAAGAGAACATTTTTTGAGCACATACTATGTACTCAGAATGGTGGTTTACATGAATATTTTTACTTAATTTTTTCACTGGAAACCCAGACAGTGTAGTAACTCACTTGAGGCTACACAGCTAGTCCAACTCCTCACCCATGTTCTTTCTGTCACCCCCTGGAGAGACCTGCAGAGACCACCAACCAAAAGAAGGTGTCCCTCCCAGACTCCACTCAGGACCAGTCATGCCCTCTTTCCTCTCCCATCACACCAGGAGCCATGCCACTGAATCCAAGATATGGTTACCAGGTATAGATTCTTCGCCTTGGCTGGGAGAGCTTCAGGGCAGATCAATTTCACATTCCTCTTTGATTTCCCAAGCATAATACAGTGTCTTATCTGCTAGTAATCTAGAATACAGACCTCCCAATGAGTGCCTCATGTTAGAGCAGGGAAAAAAATAGGAAAATACATAGCATTTCTCCTAGGGGATCCCATGCATTTTTTTAAAACTCATATCATCCTGCCTCTGCAGTATTTTCAGAGGACTTGACTCTATACCATCCCTTGGCAAGTGATAGGTCTTGATTCCTATAAATACATGTCTCTACCAATAACCCGCAGAAAGCTCTCTTCTTCCAGCTGCCTTTTGTTCTAAAGTTATTGTGTCTTTGATCTTTGCGTGGATTCATCCAGACTTTCTGCTTCTGGCAACTCTGCCCACCTTTTCCTTGTTCTGTGGCATTTCCCTACAACTTTGTACTTCCTTACTTTAGCTTTCCCCCACATCCCTATTCCTAATTGGTTCTCAAAGAAATTTATTCACAGTAAGATATCACAGCTGATATGATCTATTGTTTTGCCTTAATAAGGTGTTTGAAATTAAAAATCATCCTATGCCAAAGGATTTTGTTTTGTTGGAAGTTGGTCAGATTCTTCCCAGCCTTGACCACGTGCCCTGGGCCCTGCCTCCTCTTATGTTTGGCCCTGTATGTTCACACGAATTTTAAATTCTTAAAGTATCCATTCTGGGATGAATAATTTCCTCCCAAAATTTATGTCCACTTGGAACCTATACATATGACCTGACCTGGAAATAGGATCTTTGCAGATGTAAACAAGTTAAGATGAGATCATAATAGAGTTTGGCCTTGAATCCAATAGGACTGGTGTGCTTATGAAAAGAGGGAAATTTGGACATAGACATATACACAGGGAAGACAGTCAGGTGAAGAGGTAGAGAGAGATTGGAGTTATGCTACCACAAGCCAAGGAATGTCAAGGATTATTCACAACAACCAGAAGCTGCAAAGAGGCAAGAAAGGCCTTCCCTAAAGCTTTCAGGGAGTGCGTGGCCCTGCTGAAAACTTCATTTCAGACTTCTAGCCTCCAGAACTGTGAGAGAATAAATTTCTGCTGTTTTAAGCCACGCAAGTGTGTAGAACTTTGTTATGGAAGGAAACCCTGGGAAATAAAGACATATCTTTCTACCAAAAGGCCCAGAGGGCTCCATCATGTTATGTCACACATTTTTATGCTAATACTTATAGAGTAGAACTGAATTATCTTGATAACTCATCCATGCAGCACATACTAACTGAGCTCCTACCATGTTCTAGGCACCGTGCTCCATGAAAGGGATTTGACCCTCAGAACAAGGTCATTGAGGCTAATGTCATAGATCAGATATTCCAGAAGGTCAGGCTTTCTTTAAGAATTTCTGAGTAGTGGCTGGTCACCCTTGTTTTCAGGGATTCAGTGCACTAGCAGCTGTAAGAATAATGAGTTTAAAATATATCACAGTTATTTTGGAAGAAACATAAAAGTGAGAATGTGTGATTTAAAAAAAAAAGAGCTTGGGCTTTGATAGATCTTAATGCAATATCTGCTTTACCCCTTATTACAAATTGGTTAACTTCTTTATGGCTTGGTTTTGTTATCTTGAAAATGCAGACAATAATTATACCTATTTTATAGAGTTTTTGTGAGGATTAAATTATTATGTTAACTGCTTAGAACATTGTAGGTATATATACTCTTAATAATTTTCACCTATTATTTCTTAATAAAAAAGTTACATGATGAGAGATTTATTAAAGTTATCATTATTATTGCTAATGATGAAAGTACTATATTACTTCTGAGGCAACATGGCCAGTGGATTCAGATTTGATGTCTAGATCTATAACTTATAACGTTACTAGCTATTGTGTGCCTTTGAACAAGTAATCTAACCTTTTGGAACCTCAGGTTCTTCATCTGTTTGATAAAGATAAAACAGATATTTCATAGAGTGGTTGCAAAGATTAAATGAGATAGAGTCCTGAAAATAGCACTCAGTAAACACCTACCCTATTCTACCCCACCTCTGCAACAACACACTATATTTTGTGTGGTTCTTGCTTTTTTCAATTACTATATCAAGATTCAGCACAAAAACATACTAAAAATTCTAGAGCAGCATTTTAGAAAGTAATAAATGTTTACTTTCAATATATTTTCCTAAAAATGCTAAGAAAGGCTTAAGGGCATTAAACAAAGGCCAGCTTACACATCTAATGTGTGTGTTTTCTCTACACTAAAATGATACAATGCATAGTCCCCATACCTGTGTGGCTTTAGCCCATGGAGGCTAAACACTTTGCCTGGACTTTTAAAACATAATCAAGATATTGTGATATAATTCCAGTATAGTGAATTCTTTCATCTCCTCTGTGTAAGCTTCACCATCATCTTGGCTCTCACCACCACCTATTCTCTTTCCCTTTTTCTTTCCTCACTCTCAGATCTGCTGCCCACATGCTGGTGTTAATGAGATCTGGAGAGAGGCTGCTGGGGAAACAGTGGAACTCCATCTCTTCCAGTCACATTCCCCATCTTTGATAGGCTGCTGTCCCATGTTGGATGGCTTCTACTTCATTGAAGCTGATAGTAATAGTGCAGGGGTTGGAGGATTGATAATCAGATATTCCAGTCTAGTCATATTTAAAAAGTACCACAACCCTGAAAAATAGTATTTCAGTTAGTTTTTGCTTCTTAAAAAAACAGTCTGAACTCATATTTATTTATTAACTATTATTTATTGTTTATTAACTCATAACGGAGGCTGGATTCAACTGCGTTTACCTGTACAACTGCAGTCAGATGGCAGGTCACCTGGAGACTGGGTAATCTAGGATGACCTCATTCATGTTTGTCTATAGACTCTTGGCTGGAGTAAGGAAGGTAACTGGGCCTCATATCCTCAGCAGGCTAGCCCAGCCTTATTCTCATGATGGTTGTTATAGGGTTTTCAAAAGCAACGAGAGAGGATATGTCCTAATATCTAGGTCTCTGCTTGCATCATGTTTGAATTGTCACATTGACCAAAACAAATCCCATAGCCAAGCCATGTGTTAATGGGGCTGTCCAAGAGCATAGGTGAAGAGAGGGAAATAATTTGTGGCTGTTTTTAAAATCTACCACAATTAGTATTTCTCATCCCTTCTGTTGTCTGAATGAAGCAGAGCATTTGTTCTAAATATGAATTTTTAGGAAATCTCCATTATGTATACATATTAGAAAAAGAGAAACAGGAACCCCAGGAAAATTAAGAAGTCCCCAACTCAGCAGGGAGACTTCAGAAGAACTCTCAGAAATAAGTAACAGGTCTACTTGACAGTAGATTTTTAAAAATAGCTTTCATTTAGACTCTCCAGAGAGAATGACAAGAATAATCTCTGGACACAAAAATTTCTCTATGTCTCATTCAAATGTCTCTTTTTCTGCAAATGTCAATTCAACAAATACATATTGGACATTGAAATAGGTGCTGAGGATACAGATGTAGGTCTCTGTCCTCATGGACCTTAGAGTCTAGTAGGGAAGACAGATGATAAAAATTACATATTCAAAATCGTGATACTGCTGCACAGGTGAGGTCCAGGGGGCTGGGGGGTGGGTGGCACAAGGTCCTAGCCCAGTTATAGGGATAACAGAAGTCTTCTCTAGCCCTGTAAGATGAGTTGAGTCCTCCAGATAAAGAGGAGTGGGGAGGAAAAACTAGGCAGAGGCCAGTGTAAGAGGAGGAACCTATAAATGAGCAGTGTAGAAAGATGAACTTTCTTTCTGATCATGTGAATTAGATGGCATGAGATATGAGAATGCTGTTAAACTATATACATGTGAGCACAATTATGTAATCAACCACGTACTACACGATGTCAAACTCTATTCTAATAATGGTTTTCATTATTTATTGAATAACCAGAATGCATTTGGTCCCCCGCAACCCAGCTCTGTCCCCTAAGCTCTACAAATCCATGCAGGATAGGAGTTTATGAGGCCACGGGGACTCATATCTCTAACATTTAGATTCCCCGGCTTTCCTGAAAATGTAAGAGATCTGGCAAACTTTGGCTTACACTCCCATATTGGCAAGACTTGGTAGAAGTGTTCTTAGTTTAGATGTACTCTAGTTTGCCACATTCTCACCAGCCTGTTACATTCCTGCCTGGCCCCTGTAAGTATCTGAGTTTGTAGCTCTTTAATTTTTCTGTGCCACAGGTTTTTATTTTTAATGTAACTAATAATAATTGCACCCAGGAAGTACCTTCAGGTCTATATGGCAAATTAAGTCAGCATACAGAACTGTCTTTTCTTTCATTTTTCTTTCTTTCTTTCTTTCTTTCTTTCTTTCTTTCTTTCTTTCTTTTCTTTCTTTCTTTCTTTCTTTCTTTCTTTCTTTCTTTCTTTCTTTCTTTCTTTCTTTTTCTTTCTTCTCCTCCTCCTCTTTTTTTTTTTTTTGATGTTTTTCCTCTCCCCTTCTAGAATTTGCTCCATCATAGTCACAGGTTTAGATTTAGTGAATAAAACCTGTGTGCCTATTACATCCATAGTAGTTAGTTCTAGGCAGACCATTATAAAAATGTACTTTTACAATTTTATTCGTAAGATAATGCTCTTATTTCACAACATTATTAGTATGTTTTATCTACTTTTTTACTGGTGTCAATTTTAAAGTTTTCAGTCTTTCAGGGCAATCATAATAACTGAAGGCATTTAAAAAGATTACACTTTAAATTTTAAGTTATGTACCACATTTGTAAGGAGAAACAGAAACAGAAACAATTGTATGACTACATGAGACATTTGTAATACACTGATTTAATTAAAACCCCAACTTAACAGATAATTTCTGTAGATGGTGAGCAGATATGTACTTTAAGCTCTGGCTGCCTGCTTTATTTTAAGACCTTCTTTCATTTCTTATCTAATCCTATTCATGTTAATAAGAGTTTCAGGTGTCACATATCATCATTACCTTTTGAGAAAAAACTTTAAGACACACTTCATATTATACCTAGAATTAGCTATTCTAGTAACTTTTGTCATAGTTTGTCTTACAATAAATGGCTCCTCTGAGTGAAAGGCAAACCAGGCCTTATGTAGCTTTGAACTCTTCCTTTTCTTTGATTCTTTTAAAAGAATAAAGATGACTAGTTTATCTTTTTTTTTTTTTACTAAGCTTGACTAACATTTTATGTTATTATTCCAGTACTTTGTAGAATATTTTTATGTCAATGTCCATCTCCTCCAAATAAAATTTTAATTTTGTAGATTAAATGTGACCAGAAAATTTGTCTTCATTTAATAATTTTATTGATGTGAGTATAACGGACAGATAATTGCTATACAATTGGGATGGACATAAAACTAAAGACTTTTGTTTCATTTTCCTCTTCTTTTGCTATACTGTATCATCACTGTATCACACCCAAATCCTGATGGAAAAGGAAACATAAATGTATCACACGAATGTTTTTGAAATACAGCAAGCTTCTCTTTTAAATACAAAAACACTCCAACTAACCATAGCCCATAGTTAATTGTTTTGCTACAAATCTTCTTGAAAGACAAAGACATGATGGGTACAGTCTTGTTATTCTGTATCTAAACAGTCAGCATCAAGGAGATTCAGCAGCTCAGGGCCCAGACTCCTGCACCTTCCTCACCAAACCACCACCACCATGCTCCTTGGTGAGAATTAACAAGCTGTCTCCAAAACATTGATAAGTAATCCAAGAATGACCCAGGAGAGTGGAATGACATGTTTCAGAAATGCTTTCAGCAATGGATTGAAATGAGGACTTCCTTCTTTTGTTGAAAGGACAATTTAATGAGTCAGAATTTCAGTAACCAAGCTTTTGTGGTCAGATTTGTTATGTCTTATGTTATATAAGTTATTCGGCATGAGGCTGAACATGGACTGGGGTGGAGAAATGAGAAAATCTTCACTTTATCCTACCCAAAGGGCATGCAGAGCCAAAGCACTATGGTCCCAGACCTCAATACAAGCTGAAGCACTGCTCTGCCAAGCTACATACTCCAAAACCTAAGAGCAAATGACAGTGCAGGTCTGTATAAGGGCACCTGCTGCCTTTCCCTACCTTCGGTGGCCCCACTGCTCCCACTCCTTCGGAGGCTGCTTCCCTCACCTACTCGCTTAGTAATGATCTGTGAGCAGTTCTTCCGATTGCTCTCTTACATTGCAGGAACTGTGGCAGAGATTCTAGAATAACAGAATAGCTTTGTTAGTCTGGTAATTAAGACAGGAGTGACATTCAAACACAGCCTAGACAAGACGTGGCAAATTACTGTATCCTTTGTGTGAAAAGCTGTTCCCAGTCTGCTTTGTCTGCCCTCCTGGGATCTCATCATCTCCACTAAAAGTCAAAATGGGATTTTGTACCCTCTATTCCCTTATCTTTTTCCCCCTAATATATATCTGCTTTGTGGGAGCTATGTTTGTCAAAATACTCTAATTTATGGCATTATGGGGAAAAATGAAACCTCAGCTTTCAATTCTTGTTCCTTCAGGCAGCTTTACTAAGGATCTCTCCTTATTTCTCCCTCCCTCCTCTGTTACTGGGGAGGCTACTTGCTAAACAGAACATGTTATTTTTTTCCCCCTGCAACATATGAGGCAGGCAAATGGCCACTCATCATCCCTTTTTCAAGTATGTTATACATACAATTCTCTCACAGCTAATAGCTCCTTCTATTGTCCATAATTTATCACTGTCAAGGTTCTTTACATTTTATTTCCTCCTTATGTGTTTCATGAGAAATCTATGCTTCTACTATTGTGGCCCTGGATTTCATTAGCATAAACTGCATGATATCAAATAAATATATATTCTGTATCACACTAGAGTCCACATTCTTTGCAAAGAACAGGATGTTATTTTGTTAGTATGTTTTTTCTTATTTCCTTACGGTCTTTTTCTTTTCCACTAAACCATTATGAAGTGAGTACCAAAGGTATCCTGGGTAATTAGCCATTACAGTACTGTCACAGAGGGTTCCACAGTCAATACAAAGATAATTTGGGCAATGGTGAATGACAGTGCCGTCCAGACTTTTGGGATAATCAAGGACACATCCAGCTGTACCAGACATCTGTCAGACCCATGAATCATTTCAACTGGCTCGACAATAGCCAAGCAGCCCCAGTGAAGGTAAACACTATGGCAGGCAGCATACTCTCGTAGATAGCAGTACTTGCTCTTGCATAAAACCTGCTTCTGCTGCAAAAGCAGAGTCTTTTGCAGAATAGGAACATTTGTGATGTTTTCATGTTGGTTTAAAAAAATAAGAAAAAAAGAAAGAAAATGTAAACCAAATGGTTAGAAGAAATAGTATGCATATTATGAGAACATCTGTTTTTTCCTAACTAAAAATAAAATGTATGCTCAAGAAATAGTTTGAAATATGCTGGTCTGATTGGTTTTATGCAATTAACTCTATTTCCAAATCGGTCTGGACTTTTTATGCACTCAAGTTATTTCATGCGTTTGAGGGTTTTTATTTTATAAGTTAACATTGCTTTTATGTCTTTCACATTTATGATACCTCAGCAAGGGTGACTGACAGTTTGTGGAGCTCATGAGATGATCTCCTCTAAAAACTAGTAGTCTTGGCTACAAAATGAGAAAAACAGTGACACAGCATTCCAATTTGAGTTAGATGCGGTATAATTATTCACAATTTATTTTTTAATGGCTGCCTCTCTGAGAACGTTCACACATGAAATACAGGACAGCTAGAACTCTGATGACAATTGACAACCTGATCACAAATTGACTATATTGGACTGTAAATATGACCTAGTCTTGGTTAGGTTTGATGCGTTATTTCCTAGATTTCTTTGGCTACCCCCAAACTGCCAAGACCTTTCCAACGAGATCAGGACCAAGAAACTTGATCAATTTGCCACTCCCTACCCCTTTGTCTCACAAGAAGCTATTCTTATACAAATCACTTTTATGAGGAATATAACAGGCTATTCATTCACAGTTCCTTATAAATCCTTTAAATGTCAGATGAGTTGAGTGCAGAGTGAGCTGAAATGGAGCAGCACTTGTGAGACCTTCAGTAGAACAGGGGAACCAGGGCCCATGTGATGCTGTGAAGGTGGGATCTAAGGTAACCCAGGTCCCTGTTGCGGAAATCAGAGTCAACAGTGCATTTGCTTTCCAATCTTTTGTTATTCTACTAACTTTTCTATCACTTTTTAAAAACAGCTCTATTGAGGTACAGAAAACTGCACTATTTAAAGTATACAATTTGATAAGTTCAACATATGCATACCCCTGTGAAACCATCATAACAAGGTAATGAATATATACATCACTCTCAAATTTCCTTATGCCCATTCGTGAGCCCTTGCTCCCAGCCCACTCCCTCTCCCACCTTTCCAGGCAACCACCGAAATGCTTTCTGTCAGCAAAGATCAGTTGATATTTTCTAGAAGTTTATACAAATGAGCTTATTTAGTACATACTCTGTTTTTGTGTCTGGTTTCTTTCACTCAGAATGATTATGAGATTTATTCATGTTTTTGCATGTATCAATAATTCATTCTTTTTTATTATCAAGTACCATTCCATTATATGTATATTCCACAGTTTACTTATTCTATGGAATATCTATATAATATAAAATTCAGCTGTTGATGGACATTTGGCTTGTTTTTAGGTTTTGGCTATTACAAATAAAACTGCTGTGACCATTCATCTATAAGTTCTTAGTATGGACATAAATTTTTTTTCTATTGGCTAAATACCTAGGAATACAATGTCTGCATTACACTGACAAATTATTTTCCTAAGTGGTTGTACCTTTTTACATTACCACCAGCAGTGTTTGAGAGTTCCAGTTCCTCTACATCATGACCAACACTTGATATAGTCAGTTTTAATTTTAGCCATTTTAATAGATGTGTAGCAGTATCTCTCCGTGGTTTTAATTTTTTACTTCCCTCACAATTAATGATATTGAGCATCTTCTTCGGTGAAGTGACTGTACAAATATTTTGTCCAGTTGTCAAAATCAGTTTTCTATATGTTACAAGGTCTATTTCTAAACTCTGTTCTGTTCCATTGAACTATTTGTCCAGACTTACACCAATACTACACTGTTTCGATTACCGTAGCTTTATAATGGGACTTGATAAGAGGTACCACTAGTCCACCAGCTATTTTTCTTTTTCAAACTTATTTTGGCTATTCTAGGTTATTTACATTTTCATACAAATGTTAGGCTCATCTTTATCTATAAAAAGCAAGCTAGAATGCTGATTTATATTACATTGAATCTATAGAAAAATTTGGAAAGAAGTAACATTTTAACAATATTGAGTCTTCCAATCCACAAACAAGATATTTTTCTCCATTTATTTAGGTCTTTTTCAGTTTCTCTCAGCAATATTTTATAGTCAGGGTACAGATCTTGCATGCTTTGTCAGATTTATCCTTAAATGTATAAATTATGTCTCTGTTAAGTGCTACGTATTTTTAACTTCAATGAATTGCATTATCATTAACTTTTATTTCCATTTCTGAATATTTGTTGTTAGTATATAAAAATACAATTGATTTTTATATATTGATCTTTTATCATGCAATCTTGCTAAATTTATTAGTTCTAATAGCATTTTTATAGATTCCATTGGATTTTCTATTTAGACAATTACACATTGTTTGTGAATGAGTGTAGTTTTATTTCTTCTTTTTTGCAATTGGGGTGCCTTTTATTTCTTTTTCTTGATTGATTGCACTGGCTAAAACCTTCAGTACAATACAGAATAGAAGTGAGAAGGGCAGACATTCTAGTTTTGTTCCTGATCTTATAGGGAAAAGATTTTGTCTTTACCATTAAGTATGACATTAGCTGTAGGTTTCTTTGTAGATTTTTTTTTCAGGTTAAGGAAGTTTCCTTCCCTTCCTAGTCTGCTTTGAGTTTTTATGAGAAATAGATGTTGAATTTTGTCAAATAATTTTTTTATGTCTATTAAGATGATCACATGTGGAGTTTTTTTAGTCTGTTAACATGATTATTGGTTTTCTAATGTCCAATCAACCCTGCATTTCTAGGAAAACCCCAACTGATCATAATATATTTTGCTTTTATATATTATCAAATTTGATTTGCTAACATTTTGTTCAGAATTTTTACATTTATGCTTATGAAGAATAATGATCTCATGTAGTTTTCATTTTTTATACAGGATTGGTATTATGTCTTCCTTAAACCTTTTTAAAAACATCTTTATTGAAATATAATTCACACATCACACAAGCACTCATTGAAATTGTATAGCTCAATGGCTTTTAGTGTATTCACAGTTATGTACCCATCACCATACTCAAAATTAGAGCATATTCATTACCCCTCAAAAGAAACACTACACCCCTTAGCCATCATCCAGTCTCCCTATTACTTCTGTCCCTAAGCAACTACTAATCTACCTTATGTCTCTGTAGATTTGCCTCTTCTGGACATCTCATATAAATGGAATCATACAATTTAGTCCTTTGTGACTGGCTTTTTTCATTCAGCATAATGTTTTTACGGTTCTCCCATGTTAGAACATATTCCTAAAATTTTGGGTAGAATTCACAAGAGAAGCTATCTAGGCCTAGAGGTTTTTTTGTGGGAAAATTTTTAATGAAAAATTCAATTTTTAAATAAATACAAGACTATTCAGGATATGTGTTTGTTCTTGAGTAAGCTTTAACAATTTGTGTTTTTCAAAGAGTTTGTCCTTTTAAACCAAGTTATCAAGTCTTTACACATAGTTTTTCATTATACCACCGTATTATCCTTTTAATATCTATAAAATTTGTAGTGATATTATCTCTCTCATTTCTGATAATGTCCTCTTTATGTCCTCTTTTCTTTTTTCTCATTAGTCTGCCTAGAGGTTTATCAGTGTTATTTATTTTCTCAAAGAGCCAGCTTTTGGGTTCATTGATATTCTCTCTCTCTCTCTCTCTCTCTCCCCCCCCCCATCCTTTATCCTTCTCTCCCTTCCTCCCTCCCTCCCTCTCTTTCTCTCTCTCTCTTTCTCTCTTTATTTTGTTTTCTTTTTCAATAATTTTCACCCTGTGTTTTTTTCTCCTTACTTTGTGTTTAATTTGTTCTGGTGTTTGTTTGTTTGTTTGTTTGTTTGTTTTTGGTTGTGTGTGTGTGTGTGTGTGTGTGTGTGTGTGTGGAGGTTTCTTAAAGTGGAAGTGAAGGTCATTATGAAGCTTTTCTTATTTTCTAATATAGGTGTTTAATGCCATAGACTTTCCCCCTAGGTACTACTATAGTGTTTTTACCTTCATTCAGTTGAAAATATTTTTTAATTTCCCTTTTGATTTCTTCCTTGGTCTATGAATTATTTAGAAGTGAACTACTTAATTTCTGATTATCTGGGGACTTTCTGGTTATCTTACTGCTATGGATTTCCAATTCCATTGTGATCAGAGAAAATTTTTATATGACTTAAATCATTTAAATATATTGAGACTTATTTTATGGCCTAGATTATTACCTATTTTGGTAAATGTTCCATGTGTACTTGAGAAGAATTTGCATTCTGTTGTTGAGTGCACTTTTCTTTCAAGTTCAGCGATGGTGTTTTCAAGTCTTCTTGCTAATTTCCTGTCTGTGTATTCTATCAGTTAGTGAAAGAGGTCTTGAATTCTCTGACTATAATTGTGGATTTGTCTTTTTCTTTTTGTGGTTCTCTCAGTTTTTGCTTTATGTATTTCAAAGCTTTCTTATCAGAAGCATAGAAGTTTAGAATTCTTATATCTTCAATTAATTTATCCCTTTATGATTAAAAACGAATTTCTTTATCCAAGTAGTATTCTTTGTTCTGAAATTTGCTTTGTGTCTGTTACTAATATGTTCACTCTAGCTTTTTCTGACTAAAGTTAGCATGCTATATTTTTTCCCATCCTTTTACTTTTAACCTATTTGTATTTTTACATTTAAAGCAAAGCACAATTATATTTAAAGTATAGGCAGAATATAGTAGTCTTGCTTTTTTTTTTTAATCCAATCTATCTCTGCCTTTTACCTGGGATGCTTAGACAAAAGGTTGGCAAACTACAGTTCAAGGCTCAAATCCAGCTTGCTGTTTTTATAAAGTTTGCAACCTGAGAATAGTTTTTACAATTAAAACATTGCTAAAACAAAACAAAGAAAAATATGCAACAGAGACCTATGTGGCCACAAAACCTAACCCTTTACAGAAAGAGTTGCCTGCTCATGGTTTAGACTATTTATATTTAATGTGATTATTGATATGATTTGGTTTAAGTCTATTATCTTATTATTTGTTTTTTGTCTCATCTGATATATTTTTTTCTAGTTTCTTTAGATTACTTGAGTATTTTTATGATTCCATATAATCACCTTCGTTAGCATGCTAGCATTAATTATTTTTGTTATTTTAACTGTTGCTTTAAGGCTTAGAGTGTGTGTGTGTGTGTGTGTGTGTGTGTGTGTGTGTCTTTATCACTGTCTACCTTCAAATGATATTATACCTCTTCATATATAAGAAATTTAAAAGATTCTTATACTTCCATTTCTTCCCTCCCAATCTTTATGCTTTTGTTGCTTGTTATATGTTTTATCTATGCATATGTTATAAACCCCACAGTATATTATTTTTTATTTAAACAGTCAATTATCTTTTAAAGAGATTTAAATAATAAAAAGCACCCTATATATTTATCCATGTAGTTACCATTTATGGCACTCTTTATTTCTTTGTATAGATCTACATTTCTATCTGGTATTGTTTTCTTTTTGCCTGTTTCAGCTTTTGTATTTCTGAAAGTGTGCTTATTTCATCTTCACTTAAAAATGATTTTTCACTGGGTTCAGTTCTAGCTGACAATTTTTCTTTCAGTACTTTTATGATGTTGAACCACTGTCTTCTTGTTTGCATTGTTTCTTATAAGAAATCTACTATAAGTCTTATATTTGTTCCTCTGTCCATAAAATGTCTTATTTCTCTGGCTGCTTTTAAGATTTTCTCTTTATCACTAGTTTTGAGTAATTTGATTATGATATGTTTTGGCATAGTTTTCTTCATGTTTCTTGTACTTATTGTTTGTTGAGCTTCTTAAATATGTGTCTTTTTCATCAAATTTGGAATTTTTTCAGCCATTTTTTCCTTCAAATATTTTTCTTTTCCTTTCTCCCCCTCTTCTCGTCTTTGAGCACTATAGTTTTACACCTATTATGCTGTTTGGAGTAGTACCACAGTTCACTGATACTTTTTTAATTTTCCTAGATTCCCTTAGCTCTACATGTTTTATTTGGGATAGTTTCTAGAGCTATGCCTTCAAATTCACTCATTTTTCTTCAACAATGTCTAATATGCTGTTAATTGCATCCAATGTATTTTCCATTTCAGACATTGTAATTTTCATCTTTAGAAATTCAATTTGGGTCTTTTTTATATCTTTCATGTCTCTACTTATTGAACACATGAAGTACAGATATAATGACTGTTTTAATGTTTTATTATGCAAATTCAAACAGCTAAATCAGTTCTGGGTCAGTTTCAATGGGTAGATAATTCTAATTAAGAGGCACATCATCCTGCTTCCTCATATTCCTGGTAATTATTGATCAGACATTATAAATTTTACCTTGAACTCTTTTGGAAACAATGTGATCCTTTCAGGTCTTGCTTTTATAATTTGTTAGGTGTTTCCAGAGCAGTCCTCAGTATAGAGCTAACTACCCTCCACTGCAAAGTCCTTCCTCAGTAGTGAATTATGAGCTTTTCTATTCTGGCTGGTGTTAAAAGGCACTATTCCTGTCCCTTTTTGAGCAAACATACTGTTCCCTTTAATTATTTTGGATGTATTTCCTGCCAGCCTCAGGTAGTGTCTTCACACACTGGCACTGATCTGTACACTCCTTAATACTTGAGGGAGAGCCTGTGTAGTTCCCAGGATTCTCTCTCTCTGTAGCTATCTTCTCCCCAGTACTCGATCCTGTGAACTTTCTTCACATTGGTCTCCCAGAACTCTAATCCATTTCCTCAGCTCAGGGTACCCACTGGGTTCCACTGGGCTCCCCTGCCACCCCACAGCTTGGAATCTCTCTGAGGCAAGAAAGTATGCTGGAGAAACCATAGGTCTTACCTTATTTATGTCCTTTCTTTCGGGAATTACTGCTCTTTAATACCTGATGTCCAGTGTCTGGAGAACTGTTTTATATGTTTTATATTTTGTTCTTGTTTCAAACAGTAAGATAAATCTGGTCCCTGTTACTCCATCTTTGGTGCTGAGCATTTTCAACATTTTTGTATTCATTCATCTGTTCAAAAAATAATATGTCCCATCACTGTGCTACGAGGCGCTGCTCCATGAAGATGCAAATGTTTCTGTTCCATCACTGCTATAGCTCCAGGGAATAAACAAAGCCCTCAAATTCATCCCAGTGCTCAGGTGACAGGCAATTTTAACCCAATATGCAGACTTAATCTGCACACAGTACCTGGTGACACAGAAGAAAGTACCAGGCTGCCGACTGGTACTGGTCTGTGGCCTGTTAGGACCCGGGCTGCCCAGCAGGATGAGAGCAGCAGGCAAGCGAGTGAAGCTTCATCTGTATTTGCAGCTGCTCCCCAGCGCTGGCATCACTGCCTCAGCTCCACCTCAAATCATCGATAATAGATTCTCATAGGAGCACCAGTCCCTGCCAAAAAGATTGGGGACCGCTACTAATCCACATAGGAGAATCCTAAAAGCCGCACAGACAGGGTGACACTTGGAGTCTGCCAGAGAGGTAGAGAGGGAATTCCAGGAAGGTGGACTGACATGAACAAAGGCATGAAGGCACAAAGAAATATGATATTTCAGAAACTAAGATGTACTTAGAATTTTATATGTGTGAAGGGCAAAAGGTAGGAGCAGATGAAGAGAGAGTGGTAGAAGGTGAGGCTGAACAGGTAGGTAGGAGCCAAATCATATAAGATCTTGTGTATCATGCTAAGATTCTAAGTTTTTTTTTAAAGGAAACACCAGTTGCTAACAAGAAGATGATAATCATTGGAGAAAAGCAGACCAGAGTAAAGAGTAAATCATAATGTGAGAGAAGCACAGAGGGCTCGAACCCCACAGTATGAGTGCATGGGAAGCTATTCTCCTGGGAAGCAGAAAGCTGGTCCAGGATTAGGGTGAGACCACTGAGTTACCAAGGGAGCTAAATGTAAGGAGGCCCTCACTCTCAAGCTTATGAAAGTGCCCACCCTGTACCTAGTTGCCCAGGAGAGTGCATCTCCTTAAATTTGTACTTTAGGCAACACAATTGCCTCACCCTTGCCCAGGCCCTGATATGAAGATTTGTCATCTTCTGTAGGCAGACAAACCACAAATCAATAGCACAGAGAACAAACAGAAAGGAGATCAAGACTGCAAATTAGTAGGCAACATACAGACATAAACGGTACATAGAAAAAACACTTATTGGAACAAAAAGAATTTCAGCTGAATCTCCCTCCACTAGCTGGAGCTTTAAGCATCAGCAAAAGACAATCGCATATGAGGATTCTATACCAAGAAGATGGAAAACTTAAATCTTTCTGGAGTAAAAATTCCATTTGTGCTTCCTAAACAGGTAGCATTTTACCTGGCTGCCCAACGTAAGTCCTTGGCAAGACTTGGAGGAAGGGCAGCCATACTGGCTCCCAAGAGCCTCCCATCCTAACCTAGTTCTCAAGAGACAATCCCTTGATCAGGTGGGGCCTGTACAGGAAAGGCTTGTACTCTAAAACCTTGCCTTTCACGGTGTGTTTCACTGACAAGCAGAGGCATCAACTGGAAGCTTGTTAGAAATACAGAATATCATGCCTGGCAACAGACCTGCATTTTCCCCAAGATCCTCGGGTGATTTACATACACATTAGAGTTTGAGAAGCACTGCTGAAGATGACTTTCTCAGGGTTAGTTCCAAAGGAGCTTGCTTCCCAGAATACTTTAATAACAGCATTGGGAACCTATCGTGGATTGAATGGTGGTCCCAACAAAGATATGTCCATGCCCTAAGCCCCAAACCTGCAAATATGATCTTATTTGGAAAAAGGGTTTTTGCAGATATAATTACGTTAAGGAGCGTCAGATGAGTTCATCCTTGAATATCCACTTGGGCCCTACATCCAATGATAATTGTCTTTATAAGTGAGGCAGAGGGAAATTTGAAATGGAATAGGCAGTGTGACACTGAGGCAGCGTAGCCCAGGAATGCCAAGAACCTCTAGATCCTGGAAGAGGCAAGTAGCAAAATCTTCCCTACAGCCCCTACAGGAAGTGTGGTTCTCCCAACACCTTGACTTCTGACTTCTGTCCTCCAAAACTGTGAGAGAATGAAATTTCTGTGTTTTTAACTTATCCATTTGTGCAATTTGTTATGACAGACCTAGGAAACTAATACAGAACTACCTAGTTTGTTGATTCATTCATTCATGGAGTTGATCAGCCAATGGATTAGCAACATGTATTAATCATCTTCTGTGTACTATTTCACAAATGTAGAAACCGAGACCTATAGAACTGAGACTTGCTCATTGTCACACCTTGTGCGTAAATGATAGAACCAAGGTTCAAGGCCAGATCATTTTTATTTCTCATAGATTTGATGCCTAGTGGGGAAGGCCCAGGAGTAAAGCGAGCCAGGGTAAAGACATTCTGTGTACACATGGTGCTTTGGGGGCAGCTAGGGCTCATCATTGGCATCAGGAGATATAGGGCACAGTGGGGCCTGTGGCAAACTGTAAAAATCCTCTTCTTAGCTCTAAAGAACATTTTCACCTAAAGCACCTCATTTAAACTGGTAAACTGGTGGTCCCCAGTCCTGAATTCCTATAATAGCAGGCTTGGGAATGGGAAGCTGTGAGAGCTCTAAAGGGGACATCTAAATAAGATGCTTCTCATGCTACCCTGAAGAAAATGAGCCATGAGGCCCTTCTGGCATGTTCATTCCCTGGCAGTCACCATTCTCTGCTCCAGCAGGGTTTTTTTTTTTCCTGTTTTGTTTTGTTTTGTTTTTGTTTTGCATCTGGGACCCAAAGAGAGACCACAGTGTTACAGACTAAGTTCACATGTATCAAGACTTTTTTTTAAAGCATCCTTTATATTCAGCCTCCATAGTTCACCCAGCACAACCCATTATGCACAGATTACAGAGTCCTGAGTGAACACACACACTAGATAAGCCTCTCAGAACAAAAAAGGAAAGAGCAGGGCTGGGCTTGGGCTAGAGGAGCAAGGCTCCAATAGGATGGGAAGCCTAAGTATGAGGTCACCTGGCAAGGGTGGAGGGACTGGGTGGAGCAGAAGGTGGAACAATAAGCCACCTGTGTCCTTTTAAAGGGATGAACTTGGGTTGAACTCTCCAGCATTGGCCCTATTTTGATATTCATGTGTCCTTGGGAACAAAGCTATAGTTATGTGTAGATCAGTTCCACATTTTCACTTCACCTTTTTTTCAATGCCAGCAGCAACTTTTAAAGCTAAAAGCCACTCCATCTAGGAAAAGAATTGGGATCATGCAGACCATGCTGTTTCTGAAAGCCAAGGCTGCTGTGGCTCTAAGAAAACTCTCTATTACCCCAGAGAATGACATCCCAAGAGCAAGGGTAGCAGATGCCTTTTCAGCCTTCTTAAATCCATGGTAAATACATTATCCCAAGAGCTCCTTCTTGGGGAAGCCCATGAGTAGCCTCTAAAAGGACATCAAATCTAGAGCAATCAACTTGAAGTGTCTCAGTAATTATAAGATCATAGTGGGTATTGCTGAGATAATTCTTCATTTTGTCAATATCAGCTATAAATCATAGAGGCTAGTGTTAAATTATTTTCATGTACACCCAGAAGTACATCAAAGGGGTCCTTGGGAGCCAGGAGCAATAATTGAGGCTAATTAAAAAAGGAAGACAAACCATCTGAAAAGGAGTTGTCTCTAAGAATAGATGTTAGAAGCCCCAAATGGGTCAGACTGAGGTGAGTTAATAGAGTACTATAGTTAAAAGGAGAAACTGCAAGAAAAGAGAAAACTTGAGTTCAAAATCCCATGTGGGCTACTTGACTAGTTTTTTAATCTTGAGTCAATTATTTAACCTCTCTGAGCCTTAGTTTCCTCATCTGATTAATAAGCATAATACTAGCCTTTCCCCATTAAGTTCCTGAGGAGATTTAATGTGACATAGTGCTTTGCACGGTATCTTGTTCAAAATAAGCACTTCCTAAGTAGTACCTAGAAACACAGCAGCAGATGAAGATGGCCGTAGGTATTGAAGAGCACAGAGGATGTAGCTGTCAGTCATCAGGCAGGAAGTGGGCGAGAGGGAGGCAGGCAGCTAGACACAGGCTGAAGGCTAGGGATTCTCACATCCCCAATCCAGCACCTGAGTTCAGATTCCTGAACCCTGGCTGCACATTGGAATCAGTTTAAGCTCATTTCAAGGAGTTTTTATGTTTTGTTTTTTAATATCCATGCTTGGACCTCACCCCCACTCCACATTTAATTGGTCTGGTGTAGGGACAGAATGTCAGTATGCTTTTTAATGTTTTTAAATTCTCTAAGTGTTTCTAACATATACCATCAGAATTGAGAATCTCCAGTTTAGATAATGCATGTCTAGATGATTTTGAATTCTGTGTGAAGGCCCATAAGAATTTGGGAAAGAAAGGAGTCTAGAATGACTCCTGGGTTCTTGACCTGAATAACTGGAAGGATGGAGTTGCCATTATCTGAAATGAGAAAGACTACAGGAGGGTGCACGGCTGCTTTGAGCCCCACAGTGAAAATGTGAAGCACTGGGGATACGGAGCTGTTCTTCTGGAGCTCACTAGCAGGTGGGGACAGCAGGTGTGTACAGAGACAATGACATTGCAGTGTGATAAGGGCTCTAGGGGGGGAATCTTCACTGGGAGCCACAGATGAACAAAGATGGAAGAGACTAACTCTGCTTCAGGAGGCTTTGCAGGAAGATCAGGCTCTCAGCAGTATGTGGGATAAACTGAGAAGAACATAAAACTGGAGGTAGGGGATAGAATGGGCTGGAGGTCATAGCAAGCAGTGATGGAGGAGCCAGGGAAAGCTGGGTGGGGCCATGAGAAAGGAAACTGAAGGATGCCTGGGCGAGCCCAGTCTCTTAATGGGCTGTCAGTGAAGACTCCCTTCTCACACAGTCTCTCCTCAAGTACCTTTGATTTGCTCCTGGTCCCAGAGCTATTTGCAGATATCTGCCTTTCCCGGAAGTGCATGGTCATTCTGCCCTTCACTTGTGTGGCATTTGAAGTTTCTGTCTCTGACAAGCAGAATGACTAAATGGAATTTGATGGACCTTTCACCTTTTAACTGCCTCAGTCTCCTCCAGCCTCTTAACATCTCTCTTCAAGTAGTTTCTGCTGCTTAGCTTTGCAAACTCCATCAGTTCAGATACTGATTTATCAGGACCTTTGGTTTTCTTCCGCTTTGACTGCCTTCACTGAAAGATTGGTTTTCCCACAGATATGAAAGTTAGAGAGTATCAGTAATTTGGGATTTACATAATCTTTGGGGAAAAGCCCTCACATTGTGCCAAGATATTAGGGTAGTGGTATGTCTTTATTGTGCTGCTCAAGCACTGTTGCAAAGCATCAGTCCAGATAAGTAATTCATTTTTGGTTAGTTTAGTTTAGTTTTGTTTTAGTTTCCCTGAGACTTTCTGTGAGGTCAGCAGTTTGCTTTGAGTTCCAGCTTTAGAGTTCTCCAAGGACCCAGTAATAACTATCACATTATGGGTGGGCAGGAAAGAGCATAGCAACACCCTGAAAAACAATAGGAAGTTAATGTCGTTATGCTGATTTCTGGCTTGTAAATGCACACACATGTGTATATATATACATATATATGTATATAAGTAGATAGATATATATATCACAATCCTCATATGCCAGTATATATATATGTCTATATAATTTGATTATGAGAAAATATTAACTATGCTGCCAAGCCTTGCCCTAATCTACAGCCCTACATTGTCCTCTTTGGTGAGCTTTGAACCCTCCCTATGGAGTAAATTTCCATGTGAGAGCATTTAGTCCAGTTTAAATCAAGTCCAAAGATTTAACTATCCAGTATTGTCTTTTCATAATCTGCTTTAATTGTTATTGATTTGTATGTTTGGAAAGTACTCAGGGATGATAAAGGCCTCCTGTCTGTTTCACTACTGACCATTTGCTGGTTGATCTCTAGCTCATCCTTGGCTCTTCAATTGGTCTCTCTTTAGCACTTCTACAGATGGTTACACCTCTTGCCCCACAGAGGTCTCTACTCTTGTAGCAAATCAAATTATCAATAAAAACAAACTGGTAAATAACAGGCAATTAAATAAAATCAATTATTCAAAAGAAGATTTAATATGGGAAAGCACTTGGACATTTATTCAGCAGCAAAGTGAAATATATATATATATATATATATATATATATATATATATATATATATATATATA
>CM053503.1:126126538-126140227 GCA_028627145.1 Eidolon dupreanum | reverse complement strand
CTTTCAAATTTTTAGTAGGGGGTCTGAAAATTTTTAGTTATCTTTTGGTCTTTGAGTGACAATAGCAGGGGGAAAAGCCAATTTTAGTCATGCTGTGGGAAGAAGACTGTTATTTTGGTGATGGATGAAGTTAAAAATTCATAGAACATCTTAAATCTACCAACGAGTTTATAATAATCATCAGTAACTTTTCCTCATAACATCATCATTTATATTCATCCATGTGGAGAAGTTAAAAGTTTTGAACTCATTTAAACGACTTCTTTAGGTTGAATTAAAAAGATATAATGTAGGTCTTCTCCTCTAGAATAGGAAAAGAATAACTCAGCTGCTATGTGAAATAGAGAAAAATCAGAACTTGAGCTTTGTAGATCACAGTGAAACTAAAAATAAAGAACAGTGAGACTTAAGAATGTATGACAATAAAATCTTCCTTATTCCATAAATTGTGTAGAAACCTTTCATATATGTGTTCTAAAGCTATTCTATTTTGTTTAAATCTAGTATTTTAAAAAGTAGGTTCAGTGGAAGGGAAGGGAGGAGTAATTTCTCCTTTTAGAAATAAAGCAGCTGGGGATGTGTTTCCATGGCAAAATGAAAATACTAAGCAAATTAATGAAAATTAACTTTCTACAGCTTACGCTTTAAGGAGATCAGTATTAGAGTAAGGACACAAGACTATGTGCTAGGGAAACCTTCTATTTTAGAAAGGAAGTCTTGGGGCTAGTGGATATGCAAACATATTAAAGGCATGAGATTATCCAGATAAATGCAGTTTGACAAACTGCGTGTAGCAAAGAGCTTACTTCAAAGCAAAGGTGATTCATTGAGGAAAGGAGATTGGAAGTAAGGGATTCAAAAACAAATGAGTCATTTAGGATTAAATTCAAATTGCCCCCAAATAATGTAGCAAGCAAACAATAAAAAAAAACTAACAAGTAAACAAATGTATGTCTTCTTTCTTCTGAGTGATAAGGGGAAGGTGAAACTGTGAGAGCCATTGATGCACATCTGCTCTGAATCCCTAAAGAACTGAAATCACCTTTGGCTCTACCCCAGAAATGCTTTGATTTTAATAGAAGTTTCATTACGAGTTTTCCATATAAATGGGAGAGAAAACTTGTGGTTTTTAAATTTTTCTCTAAATTATAAGGTAATTTTAGGTTTTTATATGCAAACTCCTTTTAGTTTTTCCAACTTTAAACAAGTGAATATTTGAATTTCTATTTTTTTTCTTGACCTTGACTAGTCATTACCTACATAGGGTTGTTTTGTCATTTTTTTACGGCTGTTAAAGATTTAAGATATGCAACTCACAGTAAGCAAAATCGCTACATTATGGTGACTCAGCTAAATTGTTATGGCCTGGGAAACAAAAGTAATAGACAAAGAACAAACAAAAAAGTTGCTTAAGTAACTTTATGCATTATTTGTTGCATTTGGCTCTCGAATTTGTCTGCTTTGCCCTATTGGTTCCTAAAATTGGAAAAATAAACTTTAGATCCAGTATAAGGACTCAAATTCACCTTTTCTTATATTATTATTATTATTTATTTTTATCTCTAGTCTATTTAATGACTACGTAATCGTACTTGGAAAACATCTTGACAAAAATGCCATCACTTCCTATTGTCATGCCTACGAGGACATCACCAATTGATCATGGCGCTCTTTTTCCAGTGAGTATGGACAGAACCACAAACTTACGCATGGTTCCAAGCAGCCACTATGACTGGTTGGAATTAGCATGATGTCTTGGGACCAGTACCTCAGCTTTTGAAATTTTTAAATGCAAAATGTGAGAATTGTGCCAAACATAACATATATACTGGAAATTAGAAAGAAACAATAAAGGAAATAGCAACATTCATTATCTATTATCTATTTTGTTTCTGTTCACGAAATGGATTTGTTCCATCTCTGTTGCTATTTAAGTGCAACATAATTACATATTATGGAGTATATATACTACTTTAATAGAGCTTACTATTTAGGCTTTGCCATAACTATTTTTATTGGTTTCATTAGAATGCATAAATACTTTGGGGAGGGAGGCTTTTTTAAGATGAAAAGATGGTTTTTAATTATTATAGCTTTCTTTGCTTGGAGCTGATTTTCATAATTAACACATATTAGAGTCAAATGCAACCATGTATTTTATGCTCACTGGAGTATACAAAATTTAACTTCTCTCAGTGGGCTGTTTGTGCAGTAGCATTTTCACAATGGCCTCTGCACACTCTGGTAATGGTACATTATTTTAATATGCCTATCTATACCATCTATACCATTGTGGATATTAGATCAATTTTTTGCAGAGTTTATACAGTGTCACATTTGCTTGATGAAAATGTCCTTTGTAAAATTTTACTTTAGCAATTCAAGAGTCTGATCGGGCTGACTGATCAGCAGGCACAACCTGAGGCCTGCAATTAGAATAAAAGAGGCATGGAATTGTGTTACTGACTTTGTTAAAACAACACAAATTGCAGAGCTGAAGCTCTGTTTTTCTTCTCGACTTTTCTTCTTAATTTTGCCACTGCTGTTCATCACAGAGACTGGCTAGCTCTTTATCAGACCCATTTTCTCATCTTCCTGGGCACACAGCTAGACTACATCTTCCAATCTTTCTTGCACTTTAGTATAGCTATGTGGCTCAGATCCAGCCCATAGAATGGAAGCAGAAGTGGTGCAACTTACTACCAGGCCTGGTTTGTAAGAACTTCTCAGATGTATTTTCCATGTTCTTTCCTCTTCTGTCAGCTTGCTACAGATAAGCACAGTGACCTTGAAAGTTAAAATTGAAGATGATGAAGCCAAATCTTGGAAGGAGCGTGGGTGTCTGAATCATCACCAATTATGAATACTCATTTGGGCTTTACAGAGACAAAAGGCAGTTTGTATGATGTTTCAGCCATTATGCATTATTGGATGTGTTGATTATGGCACCTAGCATTATAATTAACATACAGTTTTTCCAAGCAATTCCTTAGATCAGTGTTCTTCATCCAGGTATAGGGTGGAAGGAAGAAACTAAATGGAGTTGGGAGTATATACAGATAACTTTTTCATCTGCGTGCTCTGATCTTCCCTTACTCAGATTCTTATTTAGCCCCTAGCATGCCATACCAGGTTGGGGACTTGGGGGTGGAGCATTATGGAAGAGGTGAGAAAAGCTTAAGTAATTTGTTCAAAGTCACACAGCTAGGAACTGACAAAGCCAGGGTTCAGAATGCCAAGCCCACATTTGTACCCACTGTATTAGCTTGACTCCTGACTCCTGCTTTGCCATGTCAGAGGACTTAGTCTTTGCTGGATTTCTTTAATGCGGTGACCTCTGGATTGTCTATAAGCACACTTTCTACTTGATAGTTTATCTGCAATAACATCCTAATATTAATTTGCTATCACATCCAACCAACAACTTTATAACTTATTTCTCTTCAATAAAAGTGAATGTTTTTGTGAGGGACAGATTTAAGAGGCAGTATCTACTAGAAAAACTATCACGGTTTACTCTAACACAATATTATGACTATCTTCCTGCTGCTTCCTAATGAAGAGGAAATGGCTCATTGCAGTATTAGAAGCATGTTGCTACAGGTAAGACAAGGAATGGCCAATTGGCATGTTTTACAGAACAAGTGAACGACTGGGAACATTCTTACATTCTCACGAGTTCTGATGGAGCTCAGTCATTTAAAAAAAACATAGGCTTGGAGCCATACTACCCAGGTTCAAATCTGAGTTCCTCCACTAACAAGCTTTTTCCATGAAAACGTTATTTAACTTGCTCCAAGATTTGGTTCCCTCATTTATAAATGGCATGGTGATGATGATGATGATGATGATGACGATGATGATGATAGTGGTGGTGGTGATGATAGTCACTTTATAGAATTGTTGGACGTTTAATAAGATAATACATATAAGACATAGAAAATTTTCTCTAAATATTAGCTGTTTTTATTAAAAACTATAAAGCTAAATAGCTAAAAAAAATGAAGGCCCAAAGGACTAATTCTAATCTAGAGCACCCTTGGGAATATATCTTTAAAGAATAATACTTAATGTTGAGGGCAAATTGAGCAAGGTGGCATAATAAGGGAACTTAGGAATTGGTAAAACTAAGTACAAAGCCTATTTCTGAGACTAGCTGTCTGGTGTTCAGCAAATTATATAATGTTCATGAACTTCAGTCTCTTCACACGTAAAATGAATTAATAAATGCAGAGATTTGCCTTATATATCAGCCCTCTATACATATTTTCTTCTGTATGTTGCTCATTTATATGGAACACATTTTCTATGCTGTTAAGTTTGGTTTTTGGTAAGTTCAGAAATCCCCCTGGCTAGGAAGAATAAATGTGAATTCATGGGGAAATTATTGATTTTTTTTTTTCTTTCTTAACATCTTCAAAGGCTAAAGAGACAACAAAACATTCAGGATTTAAACTTTTCTCCCTCTATCCAAATCTAGCCTCCTAATATGCAGTTAATTGCCTAACTGACTGCATCATAGAGGTATGTATTTATGGCTATTGCCATAATTCCCCATAATTCTTCCAACAAGTTTTCACCATTTTTAGGTAAGAAAAGTTACTTAGTTACACTTATCCTTTATTATTTTACTTTTATAAAATATTGCTTACTAAGAAATATTTCACACTAAAAGAAATTGGAGCTCCTTGAGAAATTACTAGGGTAAAGAAAATACAAGAAAAATCTAGAATAGTTTTTGGTAAGAGAGTAAGGAAGTGATTAAAATATAATGCATATATGTCACAAAAGATAGAGGAAGCCAGGTTGAAGGAGTTTCAAATAGCCAAATCTGGGACAACTTGAGCATCACAATAAATAATGAGTAGTAAATAATAGAATCTATGAGAGTCTAGAGTTCATATTGATTTGAATAAATGAATAGGTGAAAAGTAAATGAGGGAGAAGGAAAAGCTCATCTTTACAGTAGAATGCAAACTAATAAATGTAGAAAAATTGAGTTAAAAATCATCATTTGCAATCATAATAGTAATAATAAATTTGAGCAAGAACTATCAATTAATGTAAAAGTAATGAGTAAAATTATGATGAAGAACAGGATGTTTAAATAATAGTCTCAAAGTATTTTCCTACAAACTAAAATATAAAAGGAAAAAATAGCAATTTTATAAGGGGAAACCTGGCAGGTACCACCTAAATGAAATTATCGAAGTTTATATCACTGATACTGGGGAAATTTGACATCTTTCGATTTCTGATGTGACTTACTATGAACACAACATAACTTCTGTGTTGTCCCTGTCAAAAATGCATATCCTGTACCCAATCATGAGAACACATCAGATATATCCAAATCTAAGAGCATTCTACAAAATAGCTGGCCTATACACTTCAAAAATTCAAGGCTGTGAAAGACAAACAAGGCTTAGGCACTGTTACAGATTAAAAGAAACCAAGGTTAGAAATGACAGATGAATGTTGTTAGTGTCCCTGGATTAGAACCTGGTGGGGTGAGAATTAGGAAAATTTCCATGTGGACTGTAAATTAGATATTAGTATTATATTTAGTGTTAAATTTCCTTATATTAATAGTCGTACTATGATTATGTAAAGAATGTACTTGTTTTTAGGAAGTGCATACTGAAGTATTTAGAGATAAAGAGGCACGATGTTTGTAACTTACTATCAAATGGTTCAGAAAACAATCTATATGTATATGTATATCTATCATCTATCTATATAGGGAGAAATAATAAAGCAAATGGATAGAAACATTAAAAAACATTAAAATTTGTATATTTAAATAAAAAGTATATGAATTTTAATGCTATCATATCAAAATAAAAAGTTATTAATAAGTAAATTAAAAAAAATCTATTGTGCTATTTACATTTTTTAATGCATATATATAATGCATTTAGAAAGATGTTGGATAATTGCTCTGGGAAATTGCTAGACTTTTTATATTCAGCTAAAATAGATTAATTTTTTATAACTCTTTCCACTATAGTTTGTATTTTTCTGGAATATAACCTCAGCCTATATAATAGGAGTGGCTCTGTCCGGATTAAGTGTATCTTTCCCTGGGTCTGGGTTCTGAAATCTGTTGGCACTCAGAGAGCAACTAAGTCTACCTTGTCTATGCAAAGTACCTGCTAGATAATAGAGGCACGATATACTTCTTTAATTCAATCCTTGTAGCATTCCTATGAGCTAGTCATCAGATCTTCATTTCACAAATGAAGGTTCAAAGACATGAAATATTTTGCCTCAGTCTTGGCCCCTACTAAGAGGTGGTGCAGCTTTCTCCAGACCTAGACTGCACTTGCTCCACTGTATCACCTGCCCTGTTGAACCAAGATGCCCTGGTTTGAAACTTGCCTGAAGGAGATGGGAAGAGAGCTGTCAGTCTCAAGATAAAAGGCATTTGTTTTGAAAGAGAAGGTACTTAAAAAACATCCCTTTAAATATATTGTTTCTTTCTCTTTTTTAACCACCAAGACAAGTGTTACACATGGAAAAGAGATCTCATGATTGGAAGTTAAGCTCTTTGAGAAACAGAGGCCATAAGGGGCTTATATTTTAAGTTTTACTTGATGGATTTGGGGCAGTATGGCTCAGTGGGATAATCTGGGGATACTGTGTATACTGTTTATGATGTAGACAGAATTATATCTCTAAGACCATATGAACAGAACTTAGAACGAAGTATGTGTTCAATAAATATTTAGTGAATGAATACATATGGATTGAGGTTGTCCTGGGCTTTCCAATGGTGGTGGATTCTTGTGTCCATATATCATTCTTGGTTGATTAGTTGTTGATAGGACATCAGAAGCTGAGACCAAGGAGATTTCAAGGATTTGCAGGCCTGATCCAACTCTCACTGGAGAAAAGACTATAAAATGGAACAGGATAGAGTGGAGTCAGAGGTTTGGACATAATATTATTTTTAAAAGAATAATCCCAGTATTGAGAACTGTAAAAATGAAAGAAGCTATCCTTTCTATCTGTAATTTGGAAGTGTGAGAGTAAAGGATAGCTATTTATGCATTTTTTCAACTGACATAAGAGAATGAATATTCTCACTATCAATCATGCTTGAGGCGGAGGGGTGTTGAGGGGGGTACCAGCGTAAACTAAGATAAGGAAAGTCTGAGAAAGTAAATAGACTAGGAGATTTAAATCCTAATTCCAATCATCTAGATATACGTAAGGCACTCCTAGGTTTAGGGAAGAGTATGGCTTCTATTTCAGGAAGCATATGGGCATAGGCTGGACTGGAAATTGTGCTGTGGCTGGCCAGAAAAGGAAAGAAGCCCTATAGCTGGACCTAGAGACTGCTTTCATAGGAACTTCGTGAGAATAGGCAAGGGTCTGTGGGCTTTGAAGCAGCCATGTCCAGGAACAAGTCTAAGGGATTGTGATTTTCTTCTGTTATTCCAAAGCCTTCAGAAAAGTCTTGTTCTGCAAGTCAGCCCAAGCTCAACTGTGTGTGTGTGTGTCTGTGTGTGCTTGAGAGAGATGAAGATCAAGGAAAAGACTTCTTATTCAAGCTTAGGCCTGAGTGAAAGGGGAGAGAGATGTTACTTTGCTGAGGTCTCCTTGATGGTAGGAACACAGCCTGAGGCAAGGCTGAGGGCTAGGAAACCAGAAGGTAACTCTCAGCCTTGGTGGGAGCAATGGTTTGTGGACAGTTATGTAAATTTGTCTACATTGGTACTCATGTATAATGACACTAGTCACTTTAATTTTACACAACAAAGACTAATTCTGATGTAATAAGTTATTTCAGTTGTGCTCAAGTACGAATACCTGATTATTCAATAATGTTCAGAAGAAAGTAGAGACATATTAACATTTATATTCTTATTGAAGCCTTCATTGAAATCGTTACATGGATATAATATAATTATATGTCATATAATTCCTATATAATAACAAATACAGCATGCTTTGGTTAGCATTGGCAGGCTAGCTCTGTTGGTGAGCACTATAGTCATCATTAGGATAAAGTGCAAAGTAGTGATGGATCTGGGTTTGGATTTGGGGGAATATCAGTTTTTGGGGGACTATATAAGGAGGAGGAAGGCATAGCCAAAGGAGGAAAAGGAGGGTCCTGGAATTAAAATCAGCCCTTACATCTACTATTGTGCTCATTTATAACTTGTATAAATAGATAAGTCTCCAGTGATGAGTCAGCAACACAGCTAGGACATGCCACCTATCAATAATGTTTATCCTCACACTTTTTTACCCACACTCTGCTCTCTTCACAATTTCCTGCTTTTGTGCCACTATCCTCAACTCCAGACCTACCCAGGGCAATGCCCAGAGTATTCTCAAGTTTATAAATCTCCTCCTAGGAATAAAACTCTGGGAAGAGGATTTATGTCTTCCCACTCCTGAGGATGACACCCTTCCATATATTATCGTACTCTAAAGCTCCACAGACCCCACCTCTTCCACAAATAACCCCTAGAGGTTTCAGTCCACTGTTTTCTGAGTCTGGTTGAGTAGAGTACTGTGATTCTAATATTCATTTCAGTGAGATTTCACCTTTGTTCAGAAAAATGCTGGGGTTTATGGGAGAGGCTCATACATTGAGTAGCCAAAGGATTCTAGCATGGAGAATGAACTATGGAGCTAACTTAATGGAAAGTAATCCTTCCTTCAGCAAGCAGCTGTTAGCTTAGCTCTGTGCAGTGGCTCCCGTGTGTGTAACCAGTGGCTGGTGGGAAAGGGCAAGAGAGAGGATGAAGCTATCCCAGTCCTACAAAATGGTCTCAGATTCCCCTATCAGAGGAGAGTATATGGCCCTGTGGCTTGTAACTGGGCGCTCTCACAAAGTAGAGTTCTGCCAGGGGAATCTGATCTCTTGAACAAGCAGACAAACTGTATCATGACTTCTTAATGAGTTGTTGAAAAGGACACAACGCCTCCAATCTCGAAATAGAATCTGTGTTAGTGGATAATTGGCGCCATGCAGTTGTATAGAGTCTCACATATTCATTAAGACTACTCTGAGGGAAATAACCCCTTCCTTATATTTTATTGGTAGGCAGATCTGGGTGACCCTGCCCACATCCTTAACTCTGCCAGCTTTCCCCAGGAAAGCTAGCTTTTCTAAAAACCATCACTGGTTTGGCATGGAGTTGGATACTGAGAACACCTTCAGTGGAGAAAGAAATGGGGAGAAGGCCAGTGGACCAGCTGTAGACCAAAATCCAGTTTAACCCAGGTTTTTGAGCCCCTTGAAATGTTTTCTTATGATGGTACGTGTTACTCCTGTCAAAGGGGGGTAATGTATCATAAATCCACCTAAAGCTGATTTGTGTCTGTACTGCATACACCCTTTCGACACTGTGTCAAGAGCTTGCTGCACGGTTGGATAGATTCCAGAAATACTTCTCCCGGAAAAGAACACAAACAGTTCTTCTTTTAAATTTCCTTTTAATAAATGCAAACGTTAAATGCATTAAAGAGAACCATAGCAACTTTAATTTGTAACGTCTTTTACTTCTGTCATTTTAAATTAAGCCCATGATATTTGAGCACAATTTCCTATATTTAATAATACATAAAGCAAGATAATTAAAAGGTATGTACACATGCTGGGAGAGAAACACTATTGAGTAAAACGCTGACTTTAATCTCTTCCTCTATTGATGAAATGTAGTGAACCCAAGCAACTAAAAGAAAATAAACACAAAGGACATCGGCAAGGACTGTTCTTCACACTGGCTTTTCTTCTGGGCCCCAGACTTCCCTATCCAACTACTTACCGGACAATTTCACTTGGAACCTTGATTTCTCCCTCTCCCTCAATACAACCAATCACACACAAACACTCAAACACACACACACACACACACACACACACACACACACACATGTCTATCTAACAAGCTCCACATTTATTGCCACCACCTCACTCAAACCCTATAAACCACAGCAATAGCATCCTAACTGCCCTCTCTGCCTTCAGTTGAGCCCCTTTCCAATTCATTCTCCAGACAAATCCAGATTGGCCTTTTTGAAACACAAATTTGATTAAGCCATTCTCTGTTATAAAATATCAGTAGCTTTCCTTAGGAAATATTTGGAAGAAATCTTAAATTCTTTCCTATTATTTATAAGCCCTACTTCTCTAGCATCAGGCTTCATTGCTCCCATCTCCTTGCCTTCTATAAACTAGTCATACCAAAACTTCACTGGGTTTCTCTAACACACCATAATGGAATACCTGCCCCCCCAATTCCCGCTGTTCACTGCTAGTCTTTCCTTAAATCCCAGTTAACCTGCCCCCCCCCAAGTTTATATTTTCTAGAAGTTTATACGAATGAACTTATTTAGTATATACTCTGTTTTTGTGTCTGGTTTCTTTCACTCAGATGTTCCTCTACCAAATGACACACATACTGGAAGCACCTGTCTACTTATCTGTATACCCCACTAGAATGCAAATCATGTGCAGGATCATGTGTCTCATGTCTGTTTTCAACCCCCAGAACTTGGCACATAGAAAACACTGAATAAATACCGGAGGGAGGGAGAGAGGGGGGAGGGGAGAAAGGAAGGAAGGCAGGAAGGAAGGCAGGAAGGAAGGAAGGAAGGAAGGAAGGAAGGAAGGAAGGAAGGAAGGAAGGAAGGAAAGAAGGGAGGGAGGGAGGGAGGGAGGGAGGGAGGGAGGAAGGAAGGAAGGAAGGAAGGAAGGAAGGAAGGAAGGAAAGAAAGAAAGGGAGAGAAGAAGGGAGGGAAGGAAGGAAGAAGGGAGAAAGGGAGGGATAGCGGTGTATCTGTCTTAATTTTTCCTTAGGAGACAGTGTTCTACCTGTGAACTTAGAAACAGATTCTTTTGGCACTAATGTGATCACACTTAGAGGTGGTAAGGTAATTCCTCTGAGGTATTTCAACAGTTACAGGATCAGAGAGAGATTTACCCAGATCCCTCCAAAATCTTCCATCCTGTCCCCCCGGGACCAGAGGCTTACGTTGATAAGATGATTGTCCCATACTAAGCTCTAAGGTCTTTGAAGGCAAGATCCATATCTAATTCATCTTTGTATTCCCATGGTACCCAGTATAATGTTTTCCACAAGGAATGTATTTAATACATATTAATTGAATGAAGTATTGAAAGAATGAGAAGCCAGAATTAAGAGACCTACAAATGGATCCTCAAAGGCTTCTGGCTTAGATAGCACATAGTGTCACTTACTAATGAATTGAATTGCCCAGAAAGCTAACACGTATGCTGGTCACCTGAGTTCTCACCATACTGACTCTGGGTCACTCTCAATTATTGGGAGCCACAGGGTGGACAGCAGACTTTCTGGGCAATAAAGAAAGTCAGGTCTGTCTTGACCTCTAAATCTTCAAATGATTCCTCCCTTATGCAGAACAAGCAAGATACACAGATACTCTTTCACTGTTTAGCAGAGTTCCTAATATTGTGGAATTGGTATTGTGGAGTCAAAAAAGATTTGGGGCACATTGTGGAAGCTAGAGTCTATATGTTTAACTTAGCATTGCTGAACATTTTATTTTAAGCCATTGTATAATTAGAGAGCCTGCCATGAAAATGAGCGGTTTTGTTTATTTATTATGTAAGTATGCCTTTTATTAAAATGACTTTGTGAAGATCTAATTGCTACTACAGTAATATAGCATAGCAGTCCCTTACATAAATACATGATTATTATGTACAGTCACTTATCTGTGAACGAGTTCTGCTACTACTTTCCTTAATTAAGGATACAAAAGGGCTCCTTCATCTTTGCATATTCCCTTGCTAGGACATTGATACTCATTATTTCCTAAGTCCAAACACTGAAACTGTGTCAAGAATGCATCCATCACTAGATGAGTACTTATAGTCAGCAGAATTTTCAACCCCGTCAGCAATTTCAGCAATTTGCAGTTTCTGTATGTCTGACATGTGTTTTTATTGGTGAAGATCACTTTCAAATACCAAGATCATGAGAATGATTCTTTGGGTAGTCTCTGCTGCAGCCTAATGTAATGACAGTAATTAACAGCCTGTGATTAGCAGCCACTCCAGAAAGTGTTTGAATGTTAATTTGCTTCAACTAATATGCAGCACTTCTGTGTAATGAGATCTAAGTTATAGGTTCATAGGGAAAGCAAATTATTTTACAGCATTTAATCATACAAATGATTCTTAGTTAATCACTTAAACAGTAAACCTCGATGTTCTAATAAGTGACATTTGTTTTTCTGTCATTCAGTTTATTATAGTATAGGCCAGGGCAAAGATGCTATTTTTCTTAATGGTCAAATTCTCACTTGCCAGCAACATCACTCCTAAATAAGGGCTCATGATGTAGAAAAATGGAGCCAGGTCTGTGGGTGAGTACAAGATTAAGAGAGAATCTGTATCTTTCCAATTTTTTTTTTCTGATTTTAAAGACCTTTGCTCGATGCCATCTTTACCTCAGTTTACATATCTGTAGAATGAAATGAATGGCCCTTGTCTCTTTAACACAAATATCCTGGCACCTAATGTCCACAAAGAAATTGAGAGCAAGGTAGTGCTCATTAACCAAGCATTAATTACTTGACTCCCTACAGTTATAAGGTTGGGTAGGAAAGCAAAAGTCACCAGAGCATGAACATATTCACTAATGAAATGACTTCTTAAAAAATGAATGCCCTCTCAACATTAGCATGGAACTAATCTAATCACGGAGCAAAGCCATTGACAAATGAGGATTTGACCAAGTTGGACCAGCTAAGAATTGACAATGCAATAGGCATTTCAAAAGACAACGATATAAGTATCCAAGAATAAAAAGAGGTCTTTGGGAAATTGGGTGAAACTCTACACTATTTTTTATAAACTAACTGACTTCACATTTACACTGAAAGGTTCAATATGCCATAAAGGATACTGAGTCATGCTGTCACAGTGTCATCAGAAAAATTATACTAAAACATCAACTCTTAATTAGTCCCATGTTTTTAGAATTGGCACATGCAAGGATGATCTAAATGTGGTCAAACTTAAGAGAAAATATGCTTGTTTTTATCATTTTGGTTTCATTTTAGACTAGAGTCTCCCATATTTGATAAAATACTTTAGAATTTGATTCTTTATTTTATGTAAATTTACTTTAAGTACCTTTTTTCCATTAAGTTATCTTTGAATAATAAGAGCTTTCTGTGTTGGCTTTAAGGTCAATTTTAGGGGTCATCATTATTAACAGGAATATTTATTTTTTAAGCTTCTAAAAACCATAATTAAATGATATCCCTTTACAATATGAGTTGGATGTAGGTCCTACAGCATCACATGGAGGTAGTCATTAAGGACAAACACTAAATAGATCCATAATGTCATATATAAGAGGGGCCTCCTGACTCAATGTGAATGTCTGCCTGCACCATGTGATGTCAGAGCATTCAGAAGGCTTTTTTTGTTAACCGCTCCAGTGGATGTTTTGGTTCCATATGTAGATGTTTGCTCTTCTGATTTACCAAGACAGAATTTTCATCCCCAAGGTAATTGCAAATAATGCCATCCCAGTCGTTTAGATCTTAACATAAATTGATTTATTGGCTCCTTTCCTATACTAAGTTTCATAGCTTTATAATTTAAAAACACTGAATGCTTTGAGAATGAAGGTGAAAGTGGGTTTTTGAAGAGAGAGAAGAGAACAGAAAAGC